>JAQIUQ010006531.1:32500-51482 GCA_030378365.1 Hybognathus amarus
AGATGTCCACTATTGTGAACAAAATTATGGTGAACTACACGGGGCAAAACAAGACAACTGAGCATGCCTGGGATTATCTCCAGAGAACGGTGAGTGCACGGTTTTCCTTCAGCTATTGTCTGCCATTTCCTTAATCACTGTTTTTTTTTCCATCATTCCCCTACAGAGAAGTTTACAGTAATAGCTGTTTAATATCTTAAAAGCATTTGATGACACAAGATTAAGTCACTAGGATTTTAATGTGGCTTTTTATCTCTCCGTTTAACAAGCAGCTTTTTAAAGGAGTAGTTCACTTTAAAAAAAACTTTTGCTGATAATTTACTCACCCTCATGTCATCCAAGATGTCCATGTCTTTCTTTCTTCAGTCAAAAAAAAATTAAGGTTTTTGATGAAAACACTCCAGGATTTCTCTCCATATAATGGACTTCAATGGGAACCAAACGGTTCAAGGTCCAAATGAGAGTTTCAGTGCAGCTTCAAAGGGCTTTAAACGACACCAGACGATGAATAAGGGTCTTATCTAGCAGAAACGATTGGCCTTATAAAAATTAAATAAAAAAGTTTAAGTTTTATAAGAACAAATGCTCGCCTTGCTCTGTTCTGTAATGCGCGTTCGTGACTCTCCTGTTCGAACTCGTTCATTAAAATGAACAAATCTTTTTTTTTTGAGTCATTTCATTTGTTGAATTAACCAAATGACTCTCAAAAAAGATTCATTTTCGCCCTTTGAAGCTGCACTGAAACTGTCATTTGGACTTTAAACCATTTGGTTCCCATTGAAGTCCATTATACGGAGAAAATCCTGGAATGTTCTCATCAAAAATCTTAATTTCTTTTCGAATGAAGAAAGAAAGACATGGACATCTTGGATGACATGGGGGTGAGTAAATTATCAGCAGAAGATTTTTTTTAAAGTGAACTACTCCTGTAAGGTTATTTTCATTTAAGTTTTTTATATACCATTTGTGTTGTTGTTGTTGTTACTGTAGTGTAAAATTGTCTTTCCTGCTTTTTTCTGTCTCACAGATGAAGTGCTGTGGTTGGACTGGCCCGTCTAACTGGACGAGAACGTGATGATAAAGAATCAGAACAATTCTCAGAACTGGTATCCATGTTCCTGCAGAAATGAGTCCCTCAGTGGCACGGATATGAAAGAAACAGGCCTGTGTCCGCATCTGTCCTCTGATTGGCCCGTCTTCACTACGGTACATACATACAGCTTTACTGCACACATTGACGCATCCAATGTAAACTTTCCTGATTCTGGTGTTGAACCCAATAACTAAGGCTCTCTCAAACCAGGCGTTTGGGTTTCATACTGCCAGTGAGATTCTCTCCCTTTTGCTTTTAATGCAACAAATGAGTTTCCTTTGTAAACTGGACATTAGCTGTTCTCAGCCTGCTAACCATTCAGTCCATGCCAATATTTCCGAGTCCCCATTCAGTTCCTATTTGGCACTTTTAATTAAACATGAATTGATTCATGACTATGGTACAGGTTGTGCTTTCTGCTCATTAGGTCTCGAAGTCCAGGCCAGTTTTCAGACCTCATATACTTGCATTTAAATGGGAATTCTGAATGCTTTTCCATTATGCCAATACATGAAATCATGTGGAAACTGTATCATATTAGTAGCATATACAAAGGCCAGTTGTTTGAATAATCGAACAAAGTGTTTACTCTAAATCAAAATGTAGTTTCCTGTAAACGAGACCGCTGACTGTTGGCCTAGCTTGAGTTTGGCATGTTCAGTTTGTCTCTCCTAGTGTTATCTTTGCAGAGCTCTGTCTGTTTAGGATCATTTCCAAACCATGCATACTGTATCTCGTTTCACTCTTTTTCCCAGTTGTTCTGCTTACTTCATTTGTCTTCATTCCCTGTTGGCAGGGTTGTGTATCTAGTGTGGAGGACTGGCTCCTGAGGAACAGTGGAGTTATTCTGGGAGTCTGTGTCGGAATAGCAGTGATTGAGGTAAATCTAGAAAGCGTGAAATCTTGTGAAATGATTATTCTGTCTTTCATTAAACTGTTATTAAGGGCCTGTTTTTGTAGCACATTAGACACTAAACACCAAAACCAAATATTTTTGTTTGTATTTATATTCAATTATTATTTTTATTTAATTTGAATTATAATTATATTTAATTATAGCTCATTTAAATTTACATTTACATTGTTCAAAAGTTTGAGGTTGGTAAGATTTAGAAATCATTCTAATGTGCTGATTTGGTGCTCAAGAATTATCAGTGTTGTTTATGCTTAATATTTTTGTGCAAAACGTGATATTTTTTTCAAGATTCTTTGATGCACAGAAAGTTAAAGGGTAACTAAACCCCTGGTCAGAGCCTGACTCCACCCACTGGCAATATTTGAAAAATGCAGAAAAAGTGGGCAGACCCCAGCGGAGATAGAGGGGACGAAATAGATGCTAAAACACTCTATCCTGATCGTTTTCAATACTCGCAATTCCAACTCCTGACTCGATAAAGTGGTTTTGACGAAACAAGCTGGTTTTTATACTGCCGCTCGTGCCAGGAGCGTGGTGAGCTGAATCCTGGGTACGTCACGAAGTGCGAAACATCCAATAGGAAAATTCAACTGCAGTAGCCACCGTTCAACCTGAAGAGGGCAGCACTAAGAAATAAAACACTTTATAGACAAATGTCAAAAAAGTTACTCGAATCAATGACTGGTATTAATAAAGATCCATATTTGCAGATCATTAACTAAAAAAAAGTTGGTTTAGTTACTCTTTAAAGAGAAAATGCATTTATTTGTAGGGATGCACCGATATGAACATTTTGGCCGATACGTATAACCGATAATTCTTCATATTTGAACGCCGATAATCATTATATTGACCGATAAATCTAAATCCAAATTTTTATATCATTTTTGAGAGCCTGATTACAAAAACAAAAGTATCTCCATTAAATCCATGTCTCAAGCACACAATTATAGGTCTCTATTATGATTATTTATCAGCTTTAATATATTGGCCACATTTTCTTTATCGTGTAGATAACGATAACATAAATTATCGTCCGATACCGATATTGTGGCCGATATATGTTGCATCCCTGTTTATTTGAAATAAGCTTTTGTAACATTACAAATGGCTTTACAGTCGCTTTTGATTTGATTAATTTTAAGTTGTTGTTTAATAAAAGTATTAATTATTTTTTATTTTTTATTTATTTTTTTATTTTTTTTGTACTGACCCCAAACTTTTAAAACCGTACAGTATTCGTGTGTGTGGTTGTGGTATCGCTTCAGAGACCAAAAAGTCAGTTCAGGACCATGATCCTCACACAGATATCTGATATTGGTCAGATTTGAAGCAACAATGTGAACAGCTAACTGATCTGAGCAGTTTAATTGAAATTGAGCACTGAATGTTGCCATTAGCTTGTAAACGTGTGTTTATGTGTGTATGAGAGAGGTGGCGGACCAGATTGTGATCTCTGTCTATTCTGCTTACTCCAGCTTTTAGGGATGATCCTGTCCATGTGCCTGTGCAAGAGCGTCCAACAGGAGGATTACACCAAAGTACCCAAATACTGAGAGCAAACCCCCCTTCAGTGACACACCAGCAGAACAACTGGAACAAACAGGCCAGACACCATCTGGTCACACACACACACTCCTTTCACTTTATTAGCCCCTTTAAACATTGAAACATCACGCTGTTTCAGGATCAACGTTTATGTTGAGGATTGTTGCATCTTTTTATTTTCAACTAGTGATATAGATCTTTTTCTTGTTCGTGCTCTGCAAGGCCTAAACCGCTTTATATTTGGTATCTCACTCTTGCATATCTATACTGTTGCGTTTATGTTTATCGTTAGTTGAATGTGAGAGCACTTTAGTGAATAGAGAGTTTGAAATGGAAAGAGCTACTTATATTAGCTACTTTTAAAATAGTTGTATAAAACACGGGAGAATCTGTTTTTTAAAAAAAAGATATATATGTGTATATATATCAATAGGAATGACGTACTTCGGTGAGGTTTGTTCTTCGCAGCACTTAATGATGTGTTTTCTGCGTGTGTTCTAGCCGGGTTGGGTCACTCAGGGTGGAGTCTGGGTAAAGATGGCTGCGGTTGAGCAGTGTCAAGACTGAAGGCTAGATTGGAGTAGTTTCTTGTGGTTTACATGCGAGTCGGCCTACTTCGCTCTGTGGATCAGGGTGTGTATGTGGATTTAGGTTGTGTGCGTATCCCACAGTTCCTCACGCTGTGCTGGTGTGGGTAAAACATCTGTGCAAGTATGTCGATAAGCAGGGGTTATATACAGATCCTGCAGCACCAGATGTGACGTTACTGACCCATTTCAGCTGAACCAAAACTGTGCCAGGCTTTTTAATATCTTTTGACTTTCTTCTTTTTGATATTTTTGCTTCTATGTTTTTATTACTTCGTGTGACGCTAATGTAAACTGGTCTGCTTTTTGAATTGAGGAACCCTGGGTTTGTTTATCAAAATTCAGAGGAATAATTTGGGCCGTTTTAGTGTTTAGAACAGTTGCAAGTAAAGATAAGAGAAAGGAATGACCCAGCTACTGTCTACATAAGGCCGTTTCCAAACACTTTGTTGCTTTTCAAAAAAAATATTTGTTTCCTAAATCAGTCCTTTACAATAATTTAAATATTTCAAGATCTACTAATACTTTTTGTCAAGATCTTATTGGAGATGCTGTCTCCTGTAGAACTCTAGTTTAGCTATTTAAGAGCTTTTTTTTTAAATATGAAAACATACCAACGTGTTACGGAAGCTTGTGTGGTAAAAACTCACAGAATTGGGAGAAGAATTGAACTAAGACTTTATATCTCACATTTACCGACTTTATTTCTCCAAATTTTAAGTTTATATCTCGCAGTTGCGGAGAAGAATAGTCAGAATTATGAGATCCGAATTACGATTTTGTTTTGTTTTTTTACTCTGTGGCGGATCAAGCTTCCATAACATTGGGATAATAGTGTATTTCCGAGGTAAAGTGAAGGGCTTTCTTATACAAAATGTAATGTTTACCTGGGAAGCCATGTTTCTGTATTGGGTTTTACCAGCTGATTCAGTAGTTATGAAACATGTCTATGCAATAGTTAAGAGTTGAATTAAAAGAAAACTTTGACACAATATGCGTTCCATTGTGATCTGTACAATGAATGTGTCTTTTATTTATCTTTATTTCAGTTTGAATGCAACACTGAGAGACTTTTACTGATAATTTACTCACCCCCGTGTCATCCAAGATGTCCATGTCTTTCTTTCTTCAGTTGAAAAGAAATTAAGGTTTTTGATGAAAACATTCCAGGATTTTTCTCCATATAATGGACTTCAATGGGAACCAACGGTTCAAGGTCCAAAAGACAGTTTCAGTGCAAACTGTTCAGAAGGGCTTTAAACGATTCCAGACGATGAATAAGGGTCTTATCAGCGAAACGATCGCTCATTTAATAAATAAATAACAAAGTTTAAGTTTTATAAGCTCAAATGCTCGCTTTGCTCTGTTCTGTGACGCGCGTCGTGACTCTCCTGTTCAAACTCGTTCATCAAAATGAACTAATCTTTTTCCAAGTTGATTCATTCAACAAACGAAACTAACAAATTGACTCGGAAAAGGGTTCGAAATTGTACTTTGTACTGTAATGGTCGGTTAAGGTTTTTTTTAAATGTTTTTGAATCTTGCTCACCTAGGCTGCATTTATTTGTTAAAAATTACTCAAACAACAGCAAACATTGTGAAAAAATATTACATTTTATAATGCCTGTTTTCTATTTTAATATATTTTGGATTATAGTGATGGCAAAACTGCATCATTACACCAGTCTTCAGTCACGTGATCATCCAGAAATCATTATGATATGCAGATTTGCTGCTCAAAAATCCATGTTGAAAATATTAATATTTTTGTAGAGAAACATTTTGGATTCTTTGATAAATAGACAGTTAAAAACAACAGCATTTTATCTTTAGTTTAAGTGTCCGTAAAGACTTTTATTGTTGTCAAGTAATTAAAAGTATTAACTTTCAGAAAGAACTCTCTTCATTATTGCTGCCGAGAGCTGCATTGACAGCTGTAACCAGAAGTAGGCGCTATTGATAAACGAGATCTTCCAAATCTAACAGTGAGGTTCCCAACTGCTCCGAAAATCTAGTCCTAACCCTACCCATAAGTTATCCCTAAACTCAGAGGGAAATGATATATGCTGAAGTAACTAACCCTGGTTGTAAGCTTAACCCGGACTAAGTAAACTCAAATCTGATTGGTTAATTGGAAGTTTGCTCTAGGATCATCAGGGATGTTCTGCTAGGCGTAGGTTACTACAGTACATGAACATATAGAACTTGAATCATTTGCTTTTTATGTCAAATTGGTAATCATTGTGTTTTATAATCATTTTATCTAGCAAAGATATAAAAAATTACAGTCAATATACATAATTTTGGATTCCTTCTGATGTATTTGTAATGAAATGGTTCTGCATGTGATTTGTGGTTAATAATATATTGTCAGATTCCCAGAAGAGATCAGTTGTTGTTCTCATCTATGAGCCTCTGCGGTCCCACTGAGAGAAATGAAGAAACGTCTTGGCTGTGTGACCCCAGAACCGCTGCCAGGAATCCTGGGGCCGAAGTTACATTGACAGCGTCTGAATGTAAGATGGTGGTTTGCTTTTGCATATGATCTAAATCCATGACCCAAATTCAGTTTTTCAGTTCCATATCCAATAAATAATGTAAATGCTGCCATTTTCCTTTCCTTTATCAATTTTTTTGTCTTCCTCTATAAAGTTTGCAAATCTGCATTGCTTTTCAAATGATTGAGATTTGTAGATCCACAGGATGTAGTTGCATATAGTAGCAAATGTTTGAATTTAATATGGATACATTGTCAGCTTTTATGAATAGAGGTCTGAAAGTAAATGCAACAGAACATTGGCTCATAAATGTGTTCTGCATCCTTTTCCTCAGTCCCAGACCTTCCTCTTCCACACCAGCACAGTCACCTCCACCTGATGGCCTCTTCCTCATCCTGCCGGAACGCCCCGCTGGACTTCCTGTTTTCGTATGTTGGTTGCCTGCATACTCACTGACTCATACTGTGAGTTCTAGAGCTGTAGTCTATGACACACTCACTGTAAGTGAACTTTAAAGCTTACACACCTTGGCGTCTTACTCATTATGGGTACTGATAGACTATAAAAAATGCTGGGTTGTTTCAACCCAATTTTGAGTCAAAAATGGACAAACCCAGCCATTGGGTTACATTTTTAAATTACATTTTTAACCCAATGTTTGAGTTTGTCCATATTTGACCCAAAATTGGGGCATTTTTAAGGTATGTTTAATTTTATCATGAGTCCTTCCTTGTCCAGTTTATTTCAAAATATAATTTGGCCCATGTTTGAGCGAAATTCACAATTTATGAATGAGCCAATCAATGAGTTGGAATTTTAATTGAATTGTCACCATGATTTTGCCAAGACATTTTCCTGGATTTACTCTTAAAAAAATGCTGGGTTATTTCAACCCAAATGTGGGTTAAATATGGACAAACCCAAATGTTGGTTTAAAAATGTAATTAAAATGTACAGTTGAAAGTTGAAATTTTAAATGACATTTTTAACCCAACATTTAGGTTTGTCCATATTTTACCCAATTTTGGGTTAAGCCTAAAACCGTATTCTGGACAAATGTGGGCAAAGTTTTTCCTAAGTTTACCTCCTGAACACACACCATTTTTTTTACTCAATTCTACAATGTTAAGCAGGTGAAAAAACCCTCCTTAATCTTGTATTTGGGTAAAAAATGGGCACCCATAGAAATGACTGGGAAAAACTGTAATTTAGAGCATTCTAAAATAAGCCAAAATAAGACACCAGGTGACAGCAAAGTCACTTCATCTTTAGGTTTTAGCTCTAAGAACTTATTGAAATGATATTTTAATGTTGTTAAAAATTTTTTAAAATAAAACCTAAAAATAAGCATAATTTACATAGAAAATATGGTACATTTTGAAGTAAATCAATTCAAAAATTCCCCCAAAATAAAAAAAAACACCATAAATGGATAGACAAAACTTTATCGAAGACAGTGATATAACATTTATAATAAATAAAATTCAGGATCACACCTGAGTGCCCACTTTTGTTCACAATGACAGGATTAAGGGCTATAAAGTGAATACGGTTTGAGGGCTACAGCAACCCAGCATTGTTTAGTGTATATAATGTTCCTGGACATAATTTTTTGATCCTGGATTTTATTTGAAAGAAATTAAAACTTGTATTCAGCCAGGATGCATTAAATACTTTTACATTGTTACAAAAGATGTAAATGATTAAGCAAATCATGTTCCTGTGACTGGAGGATGTTGCTCAAAATTCAGCTTTGCATCACAGGAATAAATTATATTTTAAAATGCACTTAAAACGACAACGGGTATTTTAAATTTTAATAATATTTCACAATATTACTGTATTTTTATCAAATAAATGCAGCCTTGTTGAGCATTAGACACTTAAAAATAATTATTTAACAAATCAATTAAATAAATGGTTGGTGACATTTCAAATATGGTTAATACTATTCAACGTATGTAATATTGATATTATTTAACATTAATGGAAATACTCCATATGCTGTGCATAATTCAGTTTATACTGAGAAATCAAAAATAATTGGAATTTAATTGCCACTCTCATTTTAATTGATTCCAACAAGCACAAATCATCAAACGGAGCAAGTTTAAAACTCATTGAGTGAGCTACACAGCAACACACGAGATTTCATGACTAAAGCCAGTGTCAGGCACGTGTGTATCATCATAGTTCAGTGTTAAGTGATGGGCAAGGCCATCAGTGTGTACCTTCTGGCTTAAGGGTCTCTGGTTTTGCAGTATCTCCACAGTTTTGAGTCAGGCATTAGCTGACTCTGCTGATAACTGAAACCAATGTCCGTGTTTCCGCTGTAAAGTAGGTGAAAGATTTTGTTGAATCAGGATTTTCCCCCTCACATTTATACCTCTGTGGTTTGAATGTAAATGCGCAGTCTGTACTGCTACTTTATCACTGTTCAGCCACATGACAGTTTCTCCGCTGTGTAGCAGATAACATGATTAGCATTACTTTTGCATACCTGCACATTATCACTTCTGACAAATGTGTTGTGCGCATCTGGGCCTGTGCACTGGCTTTGGCCATTTAGCAAATCCTGACAGTTTTCCCCCATTTAATGGTTACTTCTAATATCTTCCTTTTTGAGTCTCATCTGTCGCCTGCTTGTCTGAACTCATTTTGTTGATGGACGTGTGGAGGAGGAGAGTGGGAAAAGTGTTTACCTGCTCTCTGTGTGTGTGTGATACCATTGCCTTGGAGACTGATAAGATGCTTATTAAATCCAAATGAGCTTGTTATCTAAAGATGATGGCCTGAGATAACTAATGCAGAAAAATGCTCAATCTAAAAATTAAAGCAGCACTATGTCGTTTTTTCAACCTTTATATTCTTGAGATGGTACATCGACTTACAATAGGTTGAATGACAGGTCTGCCATAGCCTGGACGTGGTCTGTATCGCTTTTACTGGCACTCTGTAACTTAGGGAGCGGGTAGGAACCCGAGCACAAAAAGAACTACAAAATTCAACTGCTTTACGGCATACGTCACTTCCCCCTCTTCCTCAATTTTCGACGCGAGAGCCCAACGAACGTTTTTTTGTTTACCTCTGTATGTTGTCATGGCTGAAGCAGCAAGTAAAACCAGAGAATGTCTAATTGAAGTGAACTGGCACTGGCTGGTTACTTCCGGTTTCTGGACTGGCTGCAGTAACACGTCTCTGTCCATGCGGGGGCGCTCACGGTCGAGTGCAGAATGAATGGGAGTCTATGGGGATTCACCCAGTAATCTAATAAATTGCATTATTAAGTTCACTTATCCGTTCAAAAATGCGATGACGTCACACAATAGCAGAATGCTAGCTTGTTCCGGCCAACAACGGCCTAACCTGTAAGAAATCGAAAGGACATAAGTACTCGTTCATTCGACTTTTGGCCTATAATCTATATTGAACTTACCGAAATCAAAAATAAAATCTATGTTGATTCAACGACAAGCAGGAGAAAGAGACACATTTAGCCGTTTAGCCCCATAGACTCCCATTCATTCTGCTCTCGCCCGCGATCACCTCCAGTGGAATTCTAATGGAACTGCAACCAAGATGATACACAATGGGGCTAATAGGAAGTGCCAAGGCTCTTCGTTAGACGGGCTCTGGTGAAACCAAATGTGAAGTGTGTCAGAAACGCGCGTGTTTACTGTTGGTAATGTGTTGTGTAGCTTCGCACCTCGCCGCATCCAATGTAGACTGCATTACTATCTTTTGAGGGCGCTTAACACACTCAAGCATTCCTGTAGAGCCGATTTTTCTGCTGAAAGTGTCTTGCCTCAGGCTATAATGCAAATCGATCTATGGTGGCTTGATATTATAATATTGACGACATGGCTATTATCTACCAACAAACATTGAATTTAATTAGCATATCCATTATGTAAAACAGTAGCCAATAGGCTAACGTAACTATAAAGACGCTGGCTTGTAAACGTGAGTTACGTGATCTTTTGATGTTTGATAAATAAAGCCCATGACACTCTATTCATAAGACATGCTGAAATTAGGGCTGTCAGTTTAACGCGTTATTAACGGCGTTAACGCAAACACATTTTTTTTATTGTCCGATTAACGTTCTTTTTGGCCTAGCAAACTTTGTAGTTTTCTTTCATATGCTTTTGGAACAGGATGCTGGCGTTTGAGGACTTTTTTTGCTTCGTCGACCAAAGTGCGAGCGTATCTAGCTATACCGTAAACAAAACAACAGGCACGCCGCACACACTCGTTTGGGCTTGCGCGACGGCCAAATAGTTGGTTAACGTTACGTTTTCAGTGGACGACGAGGCGAGACAGCCAGAATAGAAGCCAATAAGATTCTGAATGGAACGTTTACTTTTAAAAAGTTGCCAAATGGTTCAATTGACGAGACCAAAGTGATCTGTGTGTTTTTTCGTTGTGAACTGAGCGATCATCATCGCGATTCGTAGCACGTCCAGTCTGAAATACCGCTTGATGGCCAAGAGCACACACATCTGATACGGAATTCTCCGCCCCCTCGTCAATATCAGGACCTCGTCAGTATTTCTTTCACCCTTTTATTGATAGACAGTGTTACATTGTGTGAGAGATTATTTGCTCCAAGTGAGAACGTTAGTGTGAAATTGAACACAGTACATGCCAATGTTGTTTTCAATAGAAAATATTTGCAAGCCGATCCACCTTTACATGTTGATGAGCATTAAAATGAGAAAAAATAATGGGACAAAAAGAAATCAAAAGACATTTAGAAATAGATAAAAATGTGCGAATAATTCGATTAATCCGAGTTAACCATGCAATTTTTGCGATTAATCGCGATTAAATATTTTAATCGTTTGACAGCACTAGCTGTCTAGAAATATATCGACAGTAGTAGAAGACAATACTGTTTCCCAACTGTAGGGGAACCCGAGAGCAAAATTTCAAAAATAACAGAATGCTGCTTTAACAACGAATACATCAATTCACTATGTTAAGCCTGTTATTAATGTTTATATTTTGAGAGTTGCTTGTCGCCATCCACTTCTCTTTGCATAAAAGAAAGCATCGAGAATCCTTTATCAAAAAAATGATTTTGTGCTCCACAGAAGAATGAAAGTCATACAGATTCACTCTAAAAATAAATGGTTCTTTATTTGCATCCATGGTTCAGTGACCTCCATGGAAACTTTCCTTTAAACAGAAGGTTCTTTATTATAGAACCAATAGTCTATTACATGATTGTGATAACCTCCTTTTTGGATGCTTTATTTGTAAGATTGTTTGAAACAACATAAAAATACTGTAAATACTGACAGAATTGTGATACACTATGCAATCTGATCAATATTCTCACTTTCCTTTTTTGGAATTTAAATACAAATGTCTTCAAACACAGCTGCAAATTATTCAATTAATCCACATAAAACTGTCATTCATGACCTTACTGTTTTGGTCCCGGCCCATCAAATTTGCAGCATTATAACCGTATTTGCGGCGATAAAGTGTTTTCAGTGGCTGTCGTTTTCTCCCTATGCTAAGCAGATGTCATCTCTCTCTGTTTATTCACTGCAGACTCATTTGCTATCTAATGTATGCATATTGTATGCTCCCTCTTGGCAGTTTTGCTATCATTAGTTCACAATACACACTACCCACAGTAACAACATTTTTCAATCCAAAGTCTTTAGAGTAATATGATTACCCATCAGCCCTCTGTTTTAGTCTAAAAAGCGTAAGATGAAAGTTATGGAATAAAAGAAAAAAAATGAGCCAAACATTAATGAAGCATAAAGAAGGATGTTTTTTTCTGGATTATTAAATAACTTTCTGTCAGTTTCATCATCTAAAACATTAACATTATATTTTTTGCTATCATGTTTAGCACTTATCTTTCTTTTAGACTTAAAGGGATAGTTCACCCAAAAATGAAGTTGTTTCTTTCTTCTGCTGAACACAAAAGAAGATATTTGGAAGAATATGTGTAACCAAACAGTTGATGGACCCTATTGATTTCCATAGTATTAGGTCAATGGGGTCCATCACATATGGTTACACATATTCTTCAAAATATCTTATTTTGTGTTCAGCAGAAGAAAGAAACAACTTAAATTTTCTGAATTTTCATTTTTGGGTGAACTATCCCTTTAAGTCTTCATCACAGAACATTTCTCAATATTGCTTCATATTTTTGCTTTGTCATGAACAATGGTGATGTGGGTACTGTGGCCTTTTGCTTATGATTTTTGCTTTAATGGCTAACAATTGCAAAATGTCAACAGGGGAAACTTTGTTTGTGTGCAGATGTAAAGCGATTACCTGCTAATGATACAAACAATTGTTTGTAAGCCATTTCAATGCCACAACTGAGCTTTGCTTGGCATCTGAGACATCTCATTACTTCTCTGTCTCCTATTTTGTTGCTGTATTCTGATATTAGAACAGATGACTGATGATAATGATTGACAATGCTGATTCATTGCCACTTTAGGGTGATTTTGTGCTTCCCTTTCGGTGTATTTCAGTTGCTAATGGGGAAAAATGTGCTACGGTAAAAGGAGCCTTATATTTTCTTCAGCGCTGACTTACTCTAACTTACTTTTGTTTTCAGCAGTTAATTACACTGATTGGGAGTTTTGAGAGTTAGCATGCAATGGTATTTTCTTGTAAAACGTACTCCAATAATAACTTCCAGCCTTAGTTTAGAGACAGTATTTTAGTATTTTCACTTCAAACGTTTTATTAAATTTTATTCAATGTCAATGCTCCCATATATAATCACTCTGATGACACGTAACCCCCATATATAATCACCTCTGATGCCACGGACCCCCGTATATAATCACTCTGATGACACAGACCCATATATAATCATTTTGATGACACTGACCCCATATATAATCACTCTGATGACACGGACCCCCATATATAATCACTCTGATGCCACGCGACCCCCGTATATAATCACTCTGATGACACAGACCCCCATATATAATCATTTTGATGACACGGACCCCCATATATAATCACTCTGATGACACAGACCCCCATATATAATCACTCTGATGACACAGACCCCCATATATAATCACTCTGATGACACGGACCCCCATATATAATCACTCTGATGACACGGACCCCCAGTATATAATCACTCTGATGACACAGACCCCCATATATAATCATTTTGATGACACGGACCCCATATATAATCACTCTGATGACACGGACCCCCATATATAATCACTCTGATGACACAGACCCCCATATATAATCACTCTGATGACACGGACCCCCATATATAATCACTCTGATGACACGGACCCCATATATAATCACTCTGATGCACACGGACCCCAGTATATAATCACTCTGATGACACAGACCCCCATATATAATCACTCTTGATGACACGGACCCCATATATAATCACTCTGATGACACAGACCCCCATATATAATCACTCTGATGACACAGACCCCCATATATAATCACTCTGATGCCACGGACCCCATATATAATCACTCTGATGACACGGACCCCCATATATAATCACTCTGATGACACAGACCCCCATATATAATCACTCTGATGACACAGACCCCCATATATAATCACTCTGATGACACAGACCCCCATATATAATCACTCTGATGACACCGACCCCCGTATATAATCACTCTGATGACACGGACCCCCATTATATAATCACTCTGATGCCACAGACCCCATATATAATCACTCTGATGACACGGACCCCCCATATATAATCACTCTGATGACACAGACCCCCATATATAATCACTCTGATGACACGGACCCGCATATATAATCACTCTGATGACACGGACCCCCATATATAATCACTCTGATGACACAGACCCCCATATATAATCACTCTGATGACACGAACCCCCATATATAATCACTCTGATGACACAGACCCCCATATATAATCACTCTGATGACACGGACCCCCATATATAATCACTCTGATGACACAGACCCCCATATATAATCACTCTGATGACACCGACCCCCATATATAATCACTCTGATGACACAGACCCCCATATATAATCACTCTGATGACACAGACCCCCATATATAATCACTCTGATGACACAGACCCCCATATATAATCACTTCTGATGACACAGACCCCCATTATATAATCACTCTGATGACACTGAACCCCCATATATAATCACTCTGATGACACGAACCCGCATATATAATCACTCTGATGACACATGACCCCCATATATAATCACTCTGATGCAAGGAGGAGGAACCCCTGTCCTAAAATTTAAAAGGCAGCTATACCTTAATGTATCAAGACCCAATTTATACTGAGAAAAATCAGTGTAAAATATTATGTAGAAATATTTAGGCTTATTCCTAGTCACGATACTGTGTAAAATATTTCAATTATATTTGTATTATTTGTTTTTATCTACTTTCATGTAACTTCTATTATTTTAATCTATTTGAATCTATTTTCTATAGCTTGTTATTAGTTATTAAGATCATATTTTTGTTATTTCTGATATTCATTTATTTTATTCACTTTATTAAAATGTGAATTGTTTTGAAATTATTTATTTTTTAATATTGTATTTATTTTGAATAAACAAATAATCCCTGTGACCCAGTTCGAAAACCTCTAGTTTAGATATGATGCCCTGACAGCAACTGTCATGCCTAGTGCTGTAAATCTCTTCCCAACTTTAAAAGTCATGTAGTGCATTCAAGCCTCGAGCTGATGTTCAGTTGTGTCTACATTATTTACATCTAAAAGAAGAACCCAGACAAAGGTTAAGGCTCTGCCATCAGAGTGGAGTCCAACAGCCTGCATGCAAGACAGCACACTTTCCCTGGGTGACTGAATCAAGCCTCTTAATAAAAGGAATTCAAAATTTATGCATTAGTGCTGGCACAGTCTAAATGAAAATGAGGGTTGACAGGCGGAGGAAGCTCAGCACAGGGCTTGAGGAGAATATTCCCGGAGACTGATTAGAGAAGCTGTGATAGCTAATGATATTCATTGGCACAAAAATGAAGCCCTTGGTGAGTCACGTCTCTTCTTGTCCCACATCTGACTCTCCACGACTCTTCTATGAAACTGGCAAAAATATTTTGTTCAGAGCAGGCTCTGTCACATAGGATTCGCTTCTTCTGATCGCTGTGTTGATGTCTGCGTTGTCAGTGGTGCCGAGAGTCGTGCGTGCCCGCTGTGGGAGGGAACAGACAGGCAAGGTCTGGGATTTCATCTCAGCAGCAGCTGTGCTGGTGATGAACGTGTCACTACTGTTGGGCTTCCTCTGTGTTTCATGTGTCAGCTCTTAGAAGATGCTCATTACTGCAACAAACCACAAACTGATATCGACCACCAGAGGACACAAATGACAATCAGGAGTACGTGTTTGGCTTAAAAGCTTCAGTGGCTACATGTGTTTGGATGGAATAATAGCTTACTGAATATGCGGTTGCAGTGGACAATCAAGGGTGTGATTTTTCTATGAGTATATATACTTCGGTCATGACAGCTCTCAGAGAGATTGGCATGGGGAAGGGATGTGGCAGTGTTAAAGGGATACCAGAGTTAAACTGTTGAGTTTTACCGTTTTTGAATCCATTCAGCCGATCTCCGGTTCTGGCGAGTGCCACTTTTAGCATAGCTTAGCATACATCATTGAAGTGGACAAGACCATTAGCATTTCTTCGATAGCGAGTTTCAATATTTTCCCTATTTAAATTGACTCTTCTAGTTACCTCATGTGCACTAAGACCAATGGAAAATGTGAAGTTGTGATTTTCTAGGCTGATATGGCTAGGAACTATACTCTCATTTTGCGTAATAATCAGAGAAACTTGCCAAGAGTGCACAGCAGGCGTAACGGGCTACACGTACATCAGTCCCGGTACACTTGTGGAAGTCTACCGGGACTGGGGACTATTTGCAGACGCTGCGTGATATCGACTAACACCTGCACTGGCCAGCAGGAAATGAGAGCATAGTTCATAGCACATATCGGCACTAGAAAATTGCAACGTTACATCTTTCTGCATCTGTGACTACTGCTATCAAACTAAACAGAAGAGTGAAATTTCAAATAGGAAAAATGCTCTAAACACTTTCAGTATTTTTTTTTTTGTATTGTATGGACTGCCGAGTTCTACTATGGATACTGAGCTTAATGTTCTTATTGTTATGGAGTAGATGTTGTCACTACCAGTTGGACAGTGTTCTTGTACTGAGTTGGTGAACATGGTGAATGTCTTTTTGTGGGCGGAGCTTAGGATGGGAGGCAAGAGCGATCGCTCCTGGGTGCTTCTACTCACGCTCAGTTAGCAAGGACTGTCAGCTTGTTTTTTGACAATGACTGGAGAAGATCCCGATTTCATCCCTAATGTGTAAGGTCACCTGCATCTGTCCCAGGACCGGCGAATCTGTTACTTCCAAAGGCTGGCTTCAACAGACGGAACCAGATTGGCCGACTCGGCAGCCGTGCACGCCCCACTACTACTGATGGGCGATCTGACAGGACCAACGTCACGTCATCTCTGGGGGCTAGTGCTCTGGCTTACTACACCTGCCTGGAGAGAGAGACCGATCGGGAAGAGTAACATGAGGGCCATTCTTGTGAATCTTTAGATGCCTCATATGGTCCTGTAGCTGGAGACCTGTGGTGTGGTACGCAAGGTCTGCACGAGTCAGGGCCTCTAGACCCACGACAGTGTTGAAGAGTAGTAGACATTATGGTGCTGCAATTTCATAATGAACGTGCAATACTTTCGAAAATTGAATATGTCTATACTGGCATATCTGGCATTCTTCTCTGACTACAACATCTGACTAAACAGACACAACCAGTGGCTACATTGAATGAACTGAGTCAACAATCATCTGGAGGCTGCTCAGCTCTGTAGCTCGAATGTGTGCTGTTTTGTATTGGCCGCCTCCAGCTTTTCAGTTTGGTGCTTTGCCTCCAGCTAGCGCCGTGATGTAACTAACTGTGAGGTCGGCGCCCAAAAGGGGTCTATATATTGTGCTATATCCTATTGAATGGGGTGGGGGCATGTTCCTTCTTTTTAATCCTTAGCTGACCACATGTCTGAAAACTAAATACTTTTTTTTAAATAACAAATAGTGAGGAAACTGTAAGAATCAGTTTCCCTCACTATTGGTGTAGAAAGTTGTTTCTATACTTCTGTGGTAGTCCGATGAAATAATGAGGTGTTAAACATTGCGTTTGATATTACTGGCTGATCTTTATTCCTCATCACTGCAAATGTAAAGTGGAGTGTGGGATATTGTTCTGTTCAGTGTATCCTGAATATTTTGGTGCATGTCATCTACAGTGTGCATGCAGAAAATTTGCATACTGTGCAATACATATTCCGTACTACAGCAATATCGCAGAGAATAGTATAATGTATTTTGAGCATAGCCTTTGTCTTTCTGAATAGGTGGGTTGACATCGGGAAAGAATTCGGGGCGCTTTTTGCATTCATTTCAATAACAAAATGTGGCCCAATTTTACCTTAAATTCACCAGGGGGCTTATGGTCTGTGACTTACAATGAATATTCCAATAGTCTGACTCCTTTTGGGGACAATAGTTAATGAAGATGAGAAGGAAGAGTTATAAAAGAGGCTTCTAAAATTGTAACATTGAGTATTCTATGAGATGAAATACTTTGGCTGTGAATTAATCACTACCAGGTACACAAAAAAAATAATATTTTTTATTTATTTTTTTTATTAAACATTCAAACATACATACAAACAAACAGTGCAATAGTGAGCAATCTTGTAATTCCATGATTCCAGAAGTGATATAAGAGCAAAAAAGTGGTTCAAGTGTTTGATCTGAGTGGGTGTGTGAGTGGGTGTGACTGTGGGTATGTGTGTGTGTGTGTCAAAAATTTAATAAAAAAATCAAAAATTCAAAAAAATCAAAAAAAATAAAAAATTTAATAAATTCGCAACATGAATGAGACGAGAACATTCGTGACATCATATATGAATGGGTTATTTGAGGTCAGTAGTGACTTCACTTATCAATGAACTGACCTCACCAGAATCCACTTTGATTAAATTATCAGTGACCTGTGATCCTCAGTGTTTAGTAGTTACCTCATCAATGAACTTTCTGCTGATTAGATCAGATACTGAATACATCAATCACAACTAATTTTGCTGAAATATATATATTTTGTGTAAAATAGCCTATATAATGCGACTTTAATGTAAGGCCAACTGTGGTGGAGATTAGGTTTCTGTGCGGAGAGAAGCAGCATGTTAATGATATCCTTCAACACACTCAATTGGTTAGCAATACATTAAC
>JAQIUQ010006537.1:0-99267 GCA_030378365.1 Hybognathus amarus
AAATGACTTTTTTATGTAAATATATTAAAATGTAATTTATTCCTCTGAGTTTCCAGAACCATTACTCCAGTCTTCAGTGTCACATGATCCTTCACAAATCACTCTAATATGATGATTTTATGCTCCAAAAACATGTATGTATTATTATCCATGTTGAAAACAGTTTTTTACATTTTTATTTCAGGATTCTTTGATGAATGAGAAAGTTCAAAGAACAGCATCATTATTTAATTAAATAATCTTCTAACATTATAAATGCTACTTGCTGTAACTTTTGATCAATGTAACTCATCCTTGATGAATAGAAGTATTGATTTCTTATTTATTTCCCCCAAAAAATAAAATACAAATTCTTACTGACCCCAAACTTTTTAAAGGGTAGTGTTTTAATGTAACAAAAAGCTTTCCATTTCAGATAAAAGCTGTTCTTTTGAACTTTCTATTCATCAAAGAATCCTGAAATAAAATGTAAAAAACTGTTTTCAACATGGATAATAATCATACATGTTTTTGGAGCATAAAATCATCATATTAGAGTGATTTGTGAAAGGATCATGTGACACTGAAGACTGGAGTAATGATGCTGAAAATTCAGCTTTTTTCAGAGGAATAAATTACATTTTAATATACATTAACATAAAAAAGTCATTTTAAATTGTCATAATATTTCACAATATTACTGTGTTTTTTGTGTATTTTTTAATCTAAGAAAATTGCAGCCTTGGTGAGCAGAAGAGACTTCTTTTAAAAACATAAAAAATCTTACCCGACCTGAAACCTTTTGACCGGGAGTGTATATATATATATATATATATATATATATATATACATATATATATATGTATATACATATACATATATATATATATAAAATCAATCAATTTTACAATTTCTGAATGTATATAAGTAGTGCTATTGTGGTGCTCCTGTTGTGCAGTGAGTGAGGCAGAAGGAGCTGTGAAAGTGGAAGAGTGGCAGCAGACGTTTTACGCCTTGACTCGGGGATTCAGTCCGGGCGACCACGATTCGTGATGAGGAAGGAGTCTGAGTGCTGTAAGAAGTATAGCGTCAGTGCCAGCACCGGGGAGAGCGCCACAGGTAATGCGTTCTCTCTAAAGCTTTTCCGAGTGGCTCCTCCAAACATTTTGATGAAATTTATACAACCTGGGGGCTCTCCAAAAAAACTTCACATTAGTAGTCGGTGGCGTTCTAGCCGTCCCAACCCTCCCACAAGCGTCCTCCGTGTGGCTTTCACTGGCCTTGTACGAAGAGCGTTTGGAATGTTGTTTCTCCTTAAACGTTGTGCTTTTCTTAGAACATGGTGGTAAAAAGTACATCGACAGGAGGACACGCATTCACTGCTGTGCCACGGCTCTGAGTAACCCTGTCGCTTTATCAATCTCAATATTCATATGAAACGTTTCTCATCATTCTTTGTCGCCGTGGTGCCTATGTCGCCTGGTTCGAAATATCTGGGGATTTTAAAATAGATCCTCGAGCATGGCAGCATACGTGCTTGCGCAGTTTTGGAGGAAGACTGGAATCTATCTGTCCGCTCGAGAGCCAGTGACATTCAGAAACTCTTCCAAAACACAGTTCAGTAAGGTTCAATTTTTATGGTTAGAACATTATTGCTATCACAACAGAGCCTCCGAAGAGCCCTCTTGACGCTCACAAGGCTTCAAGCACGAACTGCACTTTATTCAGACTGCTACAGACGCACTCCCCATTATTCCCTATTCTGAGTCTTTCTGGTGTCAATCTATTCTGTTATTTGCCCTTGAAACCACATCTCTCACTGGCCCCACGCTACTGAAATATTGCACGATGGGACGGATTTTAAAATGATGGTTTTTATAAAACTGATTGGATGAGCCGCAATCTAGGTGTAATTTTGCGGATAAAATAGCTGATATGCTGACACCTGTAACCTGCACAATGATTCTATATTAAAGGGCTCACTGAACTGAGAAATCAAATTTTCCTTGGGGTTTTGACATATAAGAGGTCATCATATTAAGAAATAATCACTGGAACGTTTTCAGAACTGAAAAAACGTCCTTGTTAGTCCGAAATGAGCTTTTATGGTTAGCAGGCCCAGGCGTTAGTGCAGATGAGTTAGAGAGAAGAGCTCAGGGTCACTCTCTGGACTCAAAATAACATTACCTTTCAAAGGATCCTAATGCTGGGAATGTGTTTTTTATATTCAACAATGTGTCTTTTTATTCAATCTGTGACCAGATCTGTGACAGTGATTTCTGATGTCATGATTCATGTAGCTACAGTCAGATGTTCTTCGTCCTGTCAGTAAATCAAACCAGTGACTAAACGGTCAAATTCACATTGTTCTCTCTTAGTAGGGTGTAAATAATCTGTTAAACTGATTGAATTATATATAAAAGCGATCAGAGACGCTCCATTTACAATAGCTGCACTGTCAATCAAACAGCGTGTGTCTGTTTATCAGTGACTGAGTTCTGGACTCATGGGGCTAAAATTATGCTATAGGAAAATGCCTTTTATTTATAAATAATTTTTGAAGTAAAAATCATATTAACATTATAAATGCACTGCAGAAAACTTCATGACCCCTTTAATGCGCTAAGTCTGCATATCTAATATATTGTGCTTAATGTAACTAATTATAGTAATTGGTGGAAGAACTAATCAATGTAATAATATTCAAGTAATAATATTGAAATTTTTAAATTCAAGCAATAATAATAATAATAGTAATAATATTAATCGCATGTATTTAATAATAATAAAAATTATTATTGTTATTTAATAATATTGTTGTTATTGTTATTATTGTGTGAAAGCAAAAATGTTTCTTTTTATCAAAAAAAATTGCACTCTTAATTTTTGATCTGTTATTAAATGTAAAGTATTCTATTGTTATTATAATCATAAGATCACCTCTTTAAACGTACAGTATGTACATTTTGGCCACCAGGGTCGCTAACATCTTACAATAATAAAGGCGTATATCGATGATGCAAAGGCGGAATTATGGATATTGTCGTCAAGCTGGATCTTTTATGGATGAGTGAATACATCCTGCTAAGCATAACCCAGTTGTCCACGTCTGTTGCCATGGTTACTAGGGCAGTACCAGCGGAAACTGATGGTAACGCAATGACACGTCCGGTTTCCTTGGTTAAACTCGCAATTGCTCTTACACAATTTACAAATAATTGGAAACATTGGGGATATTCGACTAAACAAAATATATAACATTAGCCTAGTGGTTTTTGATATTTTACTGCAAAAATCCTACATATTGTACCTTTAACAGTAAATAATTCAATATGACTCTTTTATTTCTCTCTGCGCTCAGACGTCGAGGCTCAATACAGTCTAACTCGAGCCCAGAGAGTGCGTCCAGCCATGTTCCCCGAGACGCTCAGTGAGAGGAGAGACGTGCTCACCACACAGAACAATCCAGACCAGCCGACCAATGTCCAGAGACTGGCCGAGCCCTCGCAGCTGCTGAAAACGGCCATCGTACATCTCATCAAACTATCAGGACGGATGCTGAGCTGGCCACACGTGCCGTACCAGAGCTCACCAAACTGCTGGCCGATGACGACCAGGTACAACGTTCAGTCACGACCATCACACAAAACCCTTAATTAAACATGCAAGTTTGAGGCTGGGAATCTGAGTAAAACTGGTTTGAAAATGCTGTCAGTTAATTATGAAAAACAAAAGACTTTTTATATAAACAGAGATAAAACAGTACAGTTCTGCAAAAGACTATACAGGAGCTTTGTTCTGTGATATCCCACATCAGTTTATATCTTCAAAATGAACTAGAGTGAAATTACAAAAGTTTTGACTAAGTAGCTGTCATTCTCAGAGACTAAACCCGGCTGCCGCACATGGTGATATGAGATGCAGAGAGAAAAGGGTAATGAAAAGATGCAAGATGGGAAGTCTCACAGGATGGGCCTGAGAAAGGAGGAGATAAAGTGAAACAAAAGAGAGAGAAAAAGTGTTACAATATATATTGTGGGAAACAACTTTAGGATATTATTGAGTTTTCAAGAGCATGCAAAAAACAATTAGAAAACATATTTGTTAATTTTTCTATTCATGCCATGTGTATAATTTAGCATATGTTTGTATGTTTTTGTGTATTAATACTAGGGCTGGGCAATGATTAATCACGATTAATCGCCATTCAAAATAAAAGTTTGTGTTTACATAATATATGTGTGTAGTTGTGTACAATTATTTTGTATATATAAATACACACATGCATGTATATATTTATGAAATATTTGCATGTATATATTTTAGATATATTTATACATTATTAATATTAAGTATAAATACAAATATTGATATTTTAATAACACATTTATCTTAAATATATACATGCATGTGTGTGTATATATATATACAAAATAATTAAACACACTACACACACATATATTATGTAAACAAAACTTTTATTTTGAATGCGATTAGATCGCAGTGGATCGTTGCCCAGCCTAATTAATGCATATATTTTTTAAAGAGCATTTTAATTTCTTTACATTTTAATTCTCAACAATTGTAAAATATTGTTCTTTAAGCAAAATACATGTGTTACAAACTGCTCCGAGACTTGGGCTGAAGATGTAAATGCAGCTTTATTGGGACATCCAGAATCATAAGCAAAGGGTCAAACATAAAACAAGATACTAAGAAAACACAAGCAAACAGGGTAATCTAGAACAATGGCTAGAGAATCAAAAACTAAGACACAAGAAACCAGGATATCACTCAGAAGTTGCAGTGTAACACAAATACACGAGACTTCGCGAACGAATGACTGAAAATACTCGGCTTATTTAGGATCATGGGGACGATATGATTGGACTGACAGATATGCGATCATACTATATTACACTACACTATGCTAGATGACTTCTAAATAGACTTGCTACACTCTTTACCCAGCTAAAGCATTCGGGTACCATTTTGACCCAAAATGGCATTCAAATTTCTATACAAAAATTTAAATAAAAAAAAAAGTTAGGAAATGTAGTTATGGCATTTTTAATACGAAAATTATTCTGAAAGGCGGTCAAAATACAAAAATTTAAATAAAAAAAAATGGTAAAGGGCCTTTTACACTGAATGCAATAAATTCGGCATGAGTGTTTGTCGCTGATGTTGCTTCCTGAATTATAACAATAGATCCCTATGGAACTTTTCACAACAGGCGCAATCAATTGTGGCGCGACAAAGCGAGATTTATTTTTTCAGAACTTCAACGATTTTTTTTTCCGCCGCCTAAAGATGGAACGAGCCGTCCAATTCAGATTTGAGCTTACCCAAGCCACTGCTGTTGCACAAAAGTGTGAGAGTGGTGCCGCTGTTTTGAAAACCTACAGTATGTAAGCAAAGAGACAGAAGAAACGTTTTCTCGAAGAGAGAAGAGAATGGATGTTGAGGTCTTGTTATCACTGTTGTCGGAGAATAGATTTATTCTCATGTTTACTTGAATATTTCTGTATACAGAAAATCATTTCTGTTCATTTTCCACTGAATTATGTGATCTGGAAGAGCACTGTCCGTTTTCCTCCACGGCACACGAGCGTTGTGAGTCAGAGAGCACATTCGCTCTCAGATACTGTCAGTCATGTTCATAACTCGTGCCCTTTCGCACAGAAAGATTGAGAGGAACGTTTCTACGGATGAAGCGTGACAATATAGTGTATGTTCTGTATGTGTTTTTCATATGGCTCAGTGTATTTAACAAACGTTTGAAATTGAGAAATACAAGCAGGTCGTGTTCAGTCCATTATAACACTTCAAATAATGCATGTCTGCCTGTTATATAATCAAAATGCACTTTAGATCACAATCGGAAGTATTGTAAGCCTTAATTATGATTCAAAGTGGGTTTTGAGCAAAAATCTGAATATTCACGGTACTTTATCTGTGAAGTGTAGCTTGATGCTAATTGTACCTCTCATTACATTTTATGATGTATTCTTGTAAGCATCATATTGTGTGTTTCTGGTGTAGTACCAAACTTAATTTAAAGGTGCCCTAAAATGTGTTGAAATAATATTTTATTTTTGTCTCTGATATCTACATAAGAGGGCATGTGGCTTATTTAAGGGTATTTCAAATTCAATTGGTTTTACAGGTCCATTTTCAACTCTAGAATGAAATGGCCTGTTTTTACCTTATTTGGAAGGGTCATGAATAGTAATGAGGAGTTCTGCTCTGATTGGCTGTTTCACTTCACAAACTCTGAAATACAAGCTTGCAAAATAATCATACGTCAGTTTTCAAAAATTAAAACATTTTAACAAATGGACTAACGCTAGATGCCTTGTCAAATAAATAGAATGACACAAATATTCTATAAAAATACAAATGATCGTAGAAAAAACTTGTATAAACTTCGGCTAATTCACATTTTTCATTAAATGTGAAGGCGATTTGTCGTTTACGCGTTTGGTGTGAAAGCTCCATTCGTCAGCGATTCGCCCTTAAAGCCAGTTTATACTTCTGCATATGGTGTGCGCCAGTAGGTACGTCGTAGCATACGCACAGATGCGTACCATAACGCGTACCCTTCGCCGTAACCTGACGCGCACCTCCTCAAAAATGTAACTGCACGTCGCGACGACGCCGAACCGCAAGATCTTTGATTGGTCGGCTTGGTAGCATC
Organism: Hybognathus amarus; assembly: GCA_030378365.1. Classification (NCBI taxonomy): domain Eukaryota; kingdom Metazoa; phylum Chordata; class Actinopteri; order Cypriniformes; family Leuciscidae; genus Hybognathus; species Hybognathus amarus. Next base: position 6,680 of record JAQIUQ010006537.1, read on the forward strand.
GCATTTCCTCCTACGCATTTCCGCACGTACCATCTCCTCCGACGTCTTCTCTCGTTTCTGCCTTTTAGTTTTAGTAATTTCACTAAAATTAACAGTTTTTCCACCTCAATAAGCTTCCAACTCCAACATGATCGCTCTCTTTCAGTCGCCATTGCTTGTAGTAACCTAGCCGCGAGGAATCTAAACACAGTGGAACATTAAAACCCGCCGCCGCCAACTAGTGTTTTGGAGCAGTACTGCAGAGCAACCAAGACCTAAACGCAGAAGTGAAAATGCCGCGCGTGAGCATTTATACACTACGTACACTACGGCGTACCCTTCGAAGCAGAAGTATAAATTGGCCTTTAGTTTACAATATGGTTTTAGTTGAAAAATATTAAGTTATGACTGTTTTACAAAGCTTACGTTCCCCTGGGTCCAATCCTGGCTTTTTTAATGCATAATGAAGCTATATAATAAAGGTTCTTTATAGAGGGACGTCACTGCATTGACGTCACTTTCCCGCCGGAACAACCCCCCTCAGCCTGACTGAGTGGCAAAAGATCTGCTGCGTGGCTGGATTTAATAGGGGAAACTGCGAAAATATGACTAAAACAAACAATTTTATCAATTTAAACTAAATGTTGAACTCAATGATAGTGTTCCTTACAACTTACTAAAGATCCAGTGATCCATGGATATATGACATGCATCCAGGAATCGTGTTGCCTGACATTTATGTTTGCCTGATTTCGACACCGGGGAAATAAAAGCAATATAGATGGTAAACTTAAAGCAAATTTGCCTGTGAACGCTTTATATAAATACAATATAGGTAGGTCTAAATCACGGATAATCACTTATATCAGTGTTATATATAACCTATATATCATCATATCGTCCAGCCATAAAACTTTATAGTTTTTTTTTTTTTTTGGTCAGTGTTTATTAAGAAACATCCAATAATGCAGAGTATGCAATGATAAATATTTAATTGATGAGTTGTATATATATATATATATATATATATATATACACACAAAATATATGGGTATGTTATTACACCTAAATTCAGCATATTGACTAAAAATGATAACTGCAAATCCACCTTTCGCAGACTGGAGTCCAGTTGTTTCTGTGAATTACAGCGATCCATTTGCTCCTCTTTCTGCAGTCTGTAAAAATATACCTCCGATTTTTTGTAAAATCTAGTTTTACAGTCAATTGCAAAGCTCTTTCCCACTTTATATGTGTTGTGTTTGTTTTTTGCGGCATTCACGCTGAAAACATATACAGCCGCTCAGTCTTTTTGCCACTCACTGTGAGGAACTGCAGGCACGTGACCGGACGGTGACGTCACGCGCATTCCCTCTATTGGCATCTATCATTCCATAAAGAAACATTTTCATTCCACAAAAGGATCGATTCATTGTGGAAAAAGGTTCTTTAAAACCTTTACACTAAAACAATGGTTCTTTTAAGAACTATTCCCTGAAAGGTTCTTTGTGGAACCCAAAATGGTTCCCCTAAAAACCTTTTTGAACTTTAGAGTGTAGACATAAACATTTTCTTTCACGATGGCAGGTGGTGGTAAACAAGGCAGCCCTCATTGTGAACCAGCTGACGCGTAAGGAGGGCGTCCCGTCGTGTGTGCTCATGCAGTCTCCTCAGATGGTGTCGGCTGTGGTGAGGGCCATGCAGAACACTGGAGATCTGGAGACGGCCCGCTGCGCTGCCAGCGTCCTGCACAGCCTGTCCCACCAGCGCGAGGGACTGCTAGCTATCTTTAAATCGGGTGGCATCCCGCACTCGTGCGCATGCTCAGGTGAGTGTATGCACAAAAAGCATTTTCCTTCTGTAATGTGACATATTTCCATATGAACCAGGATATGTGAAATAATTTAAAGGAGTAGATCACTTTAAAAAAAAACTTTTGCTGATAATTTACTCACCCCCATGTCATCCAAAATATCCATGTCATTCTTTCTTCAGTCGAAAAGAAATTAAGGTTTTTGATGAAAACATTCAGGATTTTTCTCCATATAATGGACTTTACTGATAACCAAACGGTTCATGGTCCAAAAGACAGTTTCAGTGCAAACTGTTCAAAGGGCTTTAAACGATTCCAGACGATGGGTTCTTATCAAGTGAAACGATCACTCATTTAAAAAAAAAAGTACATTTTTTAAGCTCAAATGGTCGCCTTGCTCTCTTCTGTGATGCATCATTTTGTTTATTCAACGGACAAAATGAACAAATTGAAATCGAGAAAAGATTTGTACATTTTGATGAATGAGTTTGAACAGGAGAGTCACAAACGCGCATCACAGAACAGAGCAAGACGACCATTTGTGCTTATAAAACTTAAATTAAACCTAAAACTTTATTTTTTTTTTTAAATGAGCGATCGCTTCACTAGATAAGACCCTTATTCATCGTCTGGAATCGTTTAAAGCCCTTTGAACAGTTTGCAGTTTGCACTGAAACTGTCTTTTGGACCTTGAACTGTTTGGTTACCAATAAAGTCCATTATATGGAGAAAAATCCTGGAATGTTTTCATCAAAAACCTTAATTTCTTTTCGACTGAATAAAGAAAGACATGGACATCTTGGATGACATGGGTGCAGTAAATCATCCGCAAACATTTTTTTTAAAAGTGAACTCCTTTAACAGGTGAGGAAACACAGGTAGGTAATTGGAGAGTCTTACAGGGAGAACGCTGGAGGAATACGAGGAGAGTTATTCTATGGCATATATTTCTATGGCATCAGTGAAGTGGACTTATTGTAGAAAAGCTATCATGAGCATTGTAATTTTATAAGTAATTGTCATAACATATGTCAGTAGAACCGGGACCGGTTCATTCATGAATCCTTAAGATCTTACCTACCAAGCGGAAGACAGGACACAACGAGGGCAGCGCTGAAAAGGGGCGTGGCTACATAACATTTATAGAAACAGTAATGGTACTGAGACATGCGTTTTTGTCATGATTTGAGCCTTTAGAATCAAAATGTATGAGATAGTTGTTGTTAGATTTCATTGGTGACTTCAAATATGAAATTAAATCGGACTCTTGGTGAACAGCTTTGGGGAATCCCCATTTAAATAGAGAGGAGCTGCACTTGCATGCCTGAAATAGCTCACCTTAAAGGGACTTTGACTATTTTAATAATTTTTCACATTGTAACAGTGGATGCTTGGGCAAAGTTATGGTATTATGCAAAAAGATGGCAAGTAATGAATATGAAATATCACCAAAGGCTAATAAATATCTTTTTTTTTAGTCTTGGATACCCTGTGTTCACTTATGTATTTCTAATATAAGAAAAATGGTGAATGAAAGATGCTTTGACGGTCTGATGCGTTTGTGTTTTAATTAGTCCCTTGACTGTTCATGGCCAGACACGTGTTTTGGTTGAATAGTGGTAAACATTTGATGGACACTTACATTTCCTAAGAGAACCTCAGGCGGACCATGCTCGATCATCACCAAATCAGAGTTATCTACTAAATTCATGCTAGTTTAAACTGGTCTTTTCAAGAGGACGCCATAATCCTTCCATTTTGGGTCTGTTCTTTTCTTTCCCAGTCGTCTTAGTCTTGGTGTGTGCGTTAAGCTTTTTTCTCATTGTGGCGCACATTAATTTGTGCTCACTTTATCTCCTTTATATTTTGTGAATGATGCCTAGAGCTAACCTGTGATGCATTCTGATGAACACTGTGACTAAGCAATGCTAAAGCAGGACAACGTGTCTATCTCTGTGGAAGAAAACGTCCACTACACCACCCTGTAATAGGGGCCGTAGCAGAGCTGTATTTTAGAGATATATTTGGACTGTGATGGCAAATTTGCTCTGTCAGAAAGCCCATTTATAGCAGATGCTGAGATAATAGAGCAGAACAGAATCTTTATGACCACACAACCAGAGCTGCTGTAACTTTGACACAGTATCAGCTTATTAAGTTATATGGAGAGTCTCCTTGGTGCAGCCAGCCTGTATTGAAATGTCATTATCAAGGATGCCATGGTGAGATCTTAAAAATTGCTTTGTATAACCACTGTAATAGAAGCCCAGATCTGTAAAGGTGAGGTGTGTCATTTTTCTGATGTGAAAGCACTCTTTCCTTTCAGTTTAATATGCAGAGACAACTATAAGTAAGCCATTCGCTTATCGCATTTTGCACATCCCGACATGGAGTATATATATATATATATATATATATATACTACCGGTCAAAAGTTTAAGATCGGTAAGATTTTTAATGTTTTTAAAAGAAGTCTCTTCTGCTCACCAAGGCTGCAATTTTTTTGATAAAAAATACACAAAAAACACAGTAATATTGTGAAATAATATGACAATTTAAAATGACTTTTTTATGTTAATATATATTAAAATGTAATTTATTCCTCTGAAAAAAGCTGAATTTTCAGCATCATTACTCCAGTCTTCAGTGTCACATGATCCTTCACAAATCACTCTAATATGATGATTTTATGCTTGGTTAGCATTGCTCTTATGGTAGATGCGATTAATCGTGATTAATCAATTTGCCAGCACTAATTTTAACAATATGAAAATAAAAAGCAAGTTCAGTGAAAAATAGTAAAAAATAGAAATAAACAAAATTTTTTTCATTGTATTATATTATAATATGACATCTATATTAATACTTAATTTAGAAATATTATTTATTTGAATAAAAATAATATTATTTTATTTATTTTTTTATAAATAATAATAAAACTATTATTTTAATAATAATGTTAATCTCCTTTGTTGCAACATTGGCTTGAGAAAATATAAAAGTAAATATTTTTCCGTCAGATAATTTTTTGTGGGTTGTTTTTGTGCAGTGAATAATAATTTTTTGAAAGTGTACATATTTTGAAACCTTTTAATTCCCATTTGCTTTTACACAATAAGTAAATATGTCTGTATACGTTAAAAATATGCAGCTGCTTTTATATTTTAGGAAGAGTGTCCCTCGCATAATTTTTTGTGTTTTTTTGACCCATTTGTCCCATTTGTTGTATTCTATTCGTTCTTCAGTTCCCCTATGGAGTCAGTGCTGTTCTATGCCATTACCACGTTACACAACCTGTTACTGCACCAGGAGGGAGCCAAGATGGCGGTGCGTTTGGCCGATGGACTGCAAAGAATGGTCCCCTTCTGAAAAAGTCCAACCCAAAGTTCCTGGCCATCACCACAGACTGCCTGCAGCTGCTCTCTCACGGCAATCAGGAGAGCAAGGTGTGTGTGTGCGTTACAGCGCCCCCTGTGGCAACACTGAGAATGCATTGCTTTAGGAATCAACTTTGTTGAGTGAATGTCTCATAATCCATGTTGTTGTTCTCTCTTCACAGTTGATCATCTTGGCAAATGGTGGGCCAGAAAGTTTGGTGTTCATTATGAGAAACCACAACTATGAAAAGCTCCTATGGACCACCAGCAGAGTCCTGAAGGTGCTTTCTGTCTGTCCAGAGCAACAAGCCGGCTATCGTTGACTCTGGTAAGTGTATGTTTGTGCTATGTTCTCTTTTTAACTATATTTTGTCTTTGTTTCACTTTTGTAATGTTTTCCTTTTATTTGAACCTAGAGGAATATTATTATCTCTTTCTGTCATTTCCGAGGACTGTTCTCTTGGGCATTTTGTATAATTTCCCTATAATATCGCAATCTCCATCTAATTTTTTTTTTGTGTTTGGAGTTTTTTGCATCTTTTTTTCCCCACTTCTTGATTAATGAGTTTTCTATTTATTCATGGTTATTAAAAGATATATTCATGAGATTGCTGGGGCGAATTTCTATTTGTTTGTCGTGTGCCAATTCTGTGAATAAATTATTTGAACATTGAATCATACACTACAGTTTAAACGTTTTTTTTTATTAATGTATTTGAAAGTAGTCTCCTTTGCTCACCAAAGCTGCATTTATTTAATCAAAAATACCTTAAAACAATCATATTGTGAAATATTGTTACAATTAAAATGTTCTATTTTATAGTATTTTAAAATGTAATTTATTACTGTGATGGCAAAGCTGTATTTTCAACATAATTTCTCTAGTCTTAAGTGTCACACGATCCTTCAGAAATAACAATGTTGGAAACAGCTTAATATTTTTGCTTCAATCATTTTTTTCAGTATTCTTTGATGAATAAAAAGTTAAAATAAACAGCATTTATTTGAAATAGAAATCCTTTGCAATATTATGTAGATGTAAATGTCTTTACCTCAATTTTGATTGACTGAATGCATCCTTGATGAATAAAAGTATTCATTTCTTTAAAAATAAAAATAAAAATCATGCTGACATCAAACCTTTGAATGGTATAGTGTATGTTTTTTGTGCAAAAGCTCCAAAAAGACAAATGAGATTTGAATGGAAATCAACAGATGATTTGTCTTTCTGAGCTTGTGTGCAAAGCTTGACCAGAAATTGACTTTCACTATGTAACTTTCTTTTTTATTACCATTATAACCAAAATTACCATTTTTTATGATCATGACAGACAATTGCCAGAATTGTTGGGGAGAGTAGGGAAATGGGATTGGGATGCCCAACTTGAACCTGCATCATCCACATGAGCACCAAGCCTCAACATATCAGGAGCATGTGTGCAAACCACGACACTACAGTCCCAGCGATACATGATTTATAGTTGATTCGGCCATTGAACTCAATTAAATTTTCATCTTTATGTTAAACCCCACCTTTGACCTACTCCGCCTGTCAGTACATGCTCCCAGCAGTCATGGATGTTACTTTATTAATTCTGACCTTTCAGCGAATTAATACTTAAATATACAACGGGAAAGGTTACAGGACTCAAACATCTCGCCCTATCGCGCCTGCCAGGGCTGATCTCATAAAAGTCTTCACAGTTATGGCGTGACTATGTCCTTTCCCATGTGAAGCTTTGGCGCTCGTCTTGAGAAAGCACTGAGGATCAGGTAGTTACAACACTGGATGAGAGGCAGTTTTCAAGGATGTCTCCTAATCTCCTTCCCTCTTTTTATCTTCCTAAGCCATGTGCCTTTTAGTTTATCTGCACCGACTCCAAAAGACATTTCTCTCCCCTTGGCAGACAATGGCTAATCCATGGAGAAATACAGCCTTCTTTTTAGAGCAGGTTGTGTAGCTGAATAGTTTTGTTCTTTTTTTTTTTTGTGGCTAAGTCCGATAAATATGGACTCTAAACCCTTTTTTCTCCGTTTGGCAGGAGGTATGCAGGCCCTCGGCCAACATCTCACAGGTTCGAGTCAGCGTCTAACACAGAACTGCCTGTGGACCCTGAGGAATCTCTCTGATGCTGCAACCAAGCAGGTAATGGAGCTGTTCCACCCTGTAGATCGTGTGTTTGCTAGCGCAGATTGTTATTGTTGATCATACTTAGGGTTAGCGATTTTATTCTCTTAACCAGTGGTGAGTTTCTCAACATGAATGACATTGTGTGGCTTATTGAGAAGAGCTACTTTTCAAAGCAACTGGGATTTTTGCCTGATGGATGATGAATCTGAACAAGATTTCCACTGAACAAGAGACCAACGCCATTTGAGACAAGACTATTGTACAATTTGACTTGGGCTTGCAAGGGAACATCCAGAAATAGGATTGGGTTTCTGAGTAAAAAAATATTTTCATGTTTTGTAATCACAACATTTTTTCTTTTTGTCAAATCAACTTAGATAATTGATGTAGTTCAGATAACATAATATTTTGAGTTTCTAATGATTAAATTAATCTCCTTTATTGTATTAACTCAATTTTTCCATTTCAATGAACTTAAAGCTGCCGTCGGCAACATTGTTTTGATCATATTCAGTGAAATCGACACTATAATCCGACAGAACAACATAAATAAAGTGGTTTTAGTAAAAAACCTGAGCTTCTAGCTCCATCTGGAGCGTGTTATTTGTTTTGCAAAAATCCAGCGCTCCCTGTTAACTGTGTCCAATCAGCCCAGGGGGTGTGAGATCTGACTGTCAATCACAGATCGGGCACACGCCACCCCTCGCGCACGTTACAATCACATGCACACGCCTGAAGTTCGCGCAGTAAGGAAGAGTGATGGCGGAACACTAACAAACCAAGTAATCTCATTTAGAGTATAAATGACGTTAGCAATTGGAATATATTGGTAGATTAGCCAGGGCAGCATACCTCCAAATAATCCATGGTGTTGATGAATGCTGATGACGGTCGCGTTCACAGAAAACCTGGTGCGCACGCACTTGAGCACGAACTCTGTGGGAGGGTATTCGTTGATAGTGGGGGAAGGCCATATGAGTTGTAAACATTCAAAATTTTGCCAAAGTCCACTCAATCAGCCGTAGTTGCTGACCGCAGCTTTAAAATTTTAAGGCAACCAGGTTACTTATTTTTTTTAAGTTAAACCAACAATATTTTTTTTACAGTGTATCGAAGTTCAATTCTTATAGGTACCCAGTTTCGAATCCCAGTAAGGTAAAAACATTTAGTCAAAAATTTATATCAAACATATTTATTCTGGGTCTTTTGGTAAAACGTTTTCTTACAGCTGATTTCCATGAACAAAAATCAGCGGCCTTCAAAAAAAATTCAGCGCCCTAAAAACACTAACATTTTCTTATGGGTTTGACAAAAATACCACAGGAAAAAATAACTGGACTAACTCATATACATTTCGAAAATTGATATTAAATGGTAATCCTTAAGATTAATCCTTATTAAAGTTACAAAAGTTATTAAGTCAAAATCAGTGAGTGATTTTCCTTTAGTTCTTTTGATTAATGCCTGGTTCAGGATTACACGTTTTTAGCCCGATTTTGGCACGATCCGATTTGACGTCAGGTGTCGATGGGGTTCGTAGACGACAACGGAGCGTCGGGACGCAGGTTGAAATCGTATCAGTCTCGTATAGTGTGTCATAGTGGGAGACAAGAGCTACCGTCACGTATTGCGATGCTTTCACAACATCACGACAAAAAGACTAGCATGTTTAATTTTTGTAATGGTCGTTCACGACGCTTCCATCACATGTATGAGGTTGACCAATAGGAGCACATCTTTTCTGTACACAACTTTCAAAAATGGCGAAACGAAAGAGAGACTATGGTGCTAACGTTAAAACTAAAAGTAAAAATATATAAGAAAACAATAGTTTACCTCAAGTTCTCTTTGGAGGATTGACAGCCCGTACTGTCCTCTTCGAGCAGGGTTCTCAAGTCTCACGCAATGGCCGTGAGACATACGCAATTCAACCAGTCCACACGCTCACACGCCACACCGTGTATTTCTCACGCTGAAAAGGCAATGCCAAGCAATCCAGTAACGTGTCGATTGTCGAGGTTTTTACTGAACACAGGACAGCTAATACAACACTCACCGCTTCATCCATTGTTTGTTTACGTTCATTTCCGGAAGTCACGCGCTAGTTTCGCTTTCTTGATGACATCACGCGCCGTTAAAGAGCGGCATGCGATGACAGGTCAGGAAGCAACGTGTAGTCTGACATTGTGTCTTGTCCACGACACGACAAGATTTTATATTCAAAATCGCGTAATCTGACACAGTGACTATCGTAGCAGACAAAAAAAACGTGTAATCTGAACAGGGCATAACATTAATGAAAGACGGCAGCAGGTTTATTAGGCTGCTGTCACTTTAAGACCTCATGCAGGATCCAATTAACTGTTACTCGTGCATTTTCTTTCTCAACTCTTCAAGTTTATGTTCACTTAAAGTGTGTTTGTCAGGTTGATTTTTTTTAGATATATTAAATAAGGGTTAGATATCTGAGTGGAAATGTAATTATCATTAAAATTATTCCTGTAATTGCCCTACAGTAAACTTATAGCCATTTCTGTCAAGATCATATTTTTAAAACACATCAGAAGAGGGAGATACCAAAAAAGTTCTATTCAAGTAGGGAGAGTTTTGACGTACGAATCGCCCAACGCGAATGCCACCAATTTTGAGCCTCCTAGGCCTTAGAAAGATGAGGAGCCAAACAGAAATTTAAATAATTCCTATCGAAGAAACATAAATATATGGTGTGAGAGAACCCGTGGAGAGTTGGTCGGGTTGTCTTGGTAAGTAGGCTATAGGCATATCTTACAGGTGGAGCGGTACAGGTGTTCGTATTGAACCGAAACAGCACAGGCGTCACGGTTCGATGCATGAATATACACTGTATAAAAATAAATAAAACTCGCGTGCAAATTAATGAATGCAGATCTACTGTTAGATTCCCGGGTTCCAGCCATTTTGAAGTAGGCGTTGATCTTCTTCTGCGGGGTGATGTTTTAACAAGTTTGACATTATATTTCCCCACTTTTAAAAACGAGTCGTTTGCTGAGGCTGGTGTCAATAAAAGCTTTTATTGGACTAACAAGGACGTTTTTAGTTCTGAAACTTACAGGATATTCTTATAATATGATGATCTCTTAGATGTCAAAAGCTCAAGGAAAATTTGATTTCTCAGTTCACCACCCCTTTAAAGATAGCGTTCAAATATGTTTTTGACTTAACTTAGAACAGATGTACACATCCTTGTTTAATTTATACATGTTTAGTTGGTGTTGTGGTCTACCGCATAACTTTATCCAGAGCAGACACATTTATCTTTGGGAAAGGGTAAAAAAAACACAACATCGCCCAGCCTCTCGGGAACCTAGTGACCATTCATGTAACCAATAGACACCGTTTGACCATCTTAAAATGACAAGAAAAACGAATAAAAACTGACTAACTGGCTGCAATGCATTTAAATGGACTTGGATGTCGAGACTGTATTGGGTTAGTATATTGGGATCTGCACACTGTGATTGGCTCATCGTGTTTGAGGGCGTGGCTGAGCCATAGGTCAATTCAGATCATCTTATCAACGCTCATGGGTGACGATTCGCTGGGCCTTAGGCTTCGGGGGTGGGGTCCTCATTTTCAACCGAGGGATGATCCCACTCCCGTCCCAGATCGCGATTTCAGTTGAGGGAAGCTATTTCAATTATTTAAAAATATATATATCTGCTCTGTTATTACTTTGAAGAATAACTTCTGTTCCTCATAGGAAATACAGCTGAAATATGGAATTGAATTTATAATTGCAGTTCTTTTTGAAAGTAAAAAGAACTGTATTATGTTTTTACCATGTTACTGCATTTCTTCACAAAGTGAAGCAAAATTACCCCAATTATCCTGACGAGAAAATCAGTCAATCAAGAATCTAGGCTGAATGTGAAATGTCTTTTAAAACCAGATAATTAAGTATATTTGCCTTCTAATGAAGTTACAATAGCATTTCATTATACAGTTTTGCATTCAATTATTAAATGTGCAAATGCTCCCAAGGATTTGAGCCCAGACAAAGCTTGAAAGCCATAAAAAGGCTTTCATGTAGTCTAAAGTTTTCCCCTCTGTACTTTCTAATGCTTTTAAAGTTCAGGCGACTTGTGGCTTTTATAATTATTCCTCACCTCCACACAATTTGTCCCTCATTACTGCTTCTCAGAATTCAGTGGCCCAGAAAATACACAATTAATGATGAACAGGTTATCATTTTCGTCCTTATTATTAAATTCACAGAACAAAAACAACTATGAACAGACGCGTCCCCTTCTGCTCTTATGGAAAGTGTCTAGAATTTAAATGGATGAATTTGAGCTCACGTCATTCTGTCCGTCTAATCCTTCACACACCCTCGTTCCTTCTTATCTCCTTCCTCCACTGCCTTTCCTCTTTCAATTGTTCCTTATCATGGTCATTATTTCATTTGTGATAATTAGCGGTTTGACTGTCTGATTCTTGAAATTTCTTTTTTTATGTGAATCTTTGCGCTGTTTCTGTCTGTGATCTTTTTTATGCATGAAAACCCAAAAATCTGTGTTATAGTGATGCACTTAAAGAAAAATGGACCTGTACGCATTAAAATTACTGTTTATATATTACACCCCAAGATGTAACCAATATGTGTTTAGTAAGGAATACTTGACGACAGGCTGTTGAATTATTAGAAAAATAAAGCACACCTGAGGTGGTAATGCGGTAAATAATGTTACACCTCGGGTGTGCATTATTTTTCAGATAATTCAACGGCCTGAAGTCAATTATTCCGCTTATAGGCTACTACAGTTACCACACCTCAAAACATTGTTCAGATGATGCATTTCAAGACGTTTGTCAAGTTTTTGTCATTAAAATGCTCTTCCAGATTGCACAAGTATATTTGATGTAATATTTACATCTGGAAGACGTATTTTTAAGAGTGTTTGCTCATCTGCAATTCGTCTATAGGACGTTTCCTGTCAGATGTCAAATAGACGTTTAGAGATGTCTTTAAGATGTAATGATTTAGAATGCATGTTAAACTGACCTCTTCTAAACATCTATTTGACATCTGACAGGAGACGTCCTATAGACGTACTGAGCAAACACTCTTAAAAATACGTCTTCCAGATGTACAAATTACATCAAATATCTTTGTAAGATATCACTCAGCATTTATTTAACCATAGCAAACCTAAGTTAATTTTTCATCTCTATTTTTTTTTGTTTAATTAAAATTAGACAAATCTGATTTTTGTTTTTTAATCTCTAATCGGTTGTTTAACAGTTGATATAGTTCTTTAATGCTTCGCTAACTAGCAGAAGACACTAGCAGGGTTTAAATCCCAGTTGTGCCGTTGGGGCATGTTGTCACACTGCGTTACAATGTGCCCCTATTAGAAATATGCTATTATATTCTATTAATGTATGAATTCTATTGAGAAAACATGATAAATATGTAAATAAAGACTGAAAGTCAATGTTCAGAAATAATTAATTATTATTTAGTTTTCAATTTCTATGCTGTATAGCTGTGTTGTAAAAATGTGTGTTGTGTTTGTTGTCAAAATCAAAAATTAGATTATTTTTAATTATTAAAAAATGCCATTTATTTTATTTGAGAAAGTTAATAATTGTATTTTATTAAGAAAATATTTTGGTTTGACTTTTTGGTTTTGGTTTTGATTTTGGTATATGTTTTTGATCAGATCAGATAGCATTTTAAGCTGTCATATGGTGATGTTACAATGTGCCCCTCACATGTTACAATGTACCCCACCTATTGAGCATGTTGTCATTTCACTTCCATTCTTTCAGGGTAAATCAAGATAAAAATATACACTGTATTAATAAAACAAAACCACATAATTGTTCTAGACATGTGGGAATTAATGTGGGAAAAATGAAACACTCTAAATAGATTTGTACAAGCTGAGAAAGTCATAAAAAGAGTTACGTTGTGCCCCGCTCTCCCCTATGTGAGATTCCATTCTTTCTGTTGTGTGACTGTGTGGAATTTCTTTGAATTGCCATGAATTTAATTCCACTTCCTGTCATTCCAATAGAGAGCCTAAGTCCCGCCCCTCCGCTTCCGGTTAATGGGACCTTATTTCGGAAAAATTATGAATGGAAGTCAATGGCGAGAGATAACTTATCTTTTTATTCCGTCTGAACTGTGTCCTGGATTACACATATGATGTTTGTCAATTTAAAAGATAATTATGAAAGTCAAGAAAGTCGCAGTTCGTCATAAAACAGAAGAGTAACTTTTAGTTTTATGTGAAAATCGCTCAATGAACTACATCTCCCGGAAGGCGAAACAACGAGCGAGATCAGCTGCTGTGTGTGTGTGCAGTCTGGAACAACACACTCATGACGGTAACGTTACGATTATAACGGAAGACTATAGAAACAATGACATAGCCTCAGTAAAGTTAGCTTCATTCATTGAGAGAAAATGTGCGCCTTTGGGGTTTGTAGTCTTTGTAATTATGTATTTTCACAGTCTTATATCTCAACAGTTTTACATCAAACTGCGACTTTCTTGACTTTAAAATGTATCTTTTAAATTGACAAACATCATATGTGTAATTCAGGGATCAATTTAAACGAAATCAAAATATTTGTTATCTCTCGCCATTGACTACCATACAATATTTTTCTGAAATAAGGTCCCATGGTGGTCGAACCGAAAGGGGAGGGACTTAGGCTCTCTATTCAAATTCAACTTCCTGAGGGGCGGAGTCAATTCAAATTCATGAATTGAATGGAGGCCAATTCTGAAATTTTGAATTTTGCACAAGCCTGTTACAGACCCCAAACCTTTGAATGGTGATGCATTTGAAATGTTTCCTGTCGATACAGGAAGGTCTGGATGGTCTCCTGCACATCTTAGTGAGTCAGCTGGGCTCGGATGACGTGAACATGCTGACCTGCGCTGACTGGCATCCTGTCAAACCTCACCTGCAACAACGCGCGCAACAAGGCCCTGGTCACGCAGAGCGGCGGGGTGGAGTCCCTGATTCACGCCGTGCTTCGAGCCGGAGAGAAGGAGGACGTGGCCGAGCCGGCGGTCTGTGCCCTGCGTCACCTCACGAGCCGCCACCCCGACGCAGAGCTGGCCCAGAATGCAGTGCGTCTGCATTACGGCATCCCTGCCATCACCAAGCTCCTGGGTCAGCCGCACTATTGGCCTGTGGTGAAGGTCTGTATGTGTGTGTGTGTGTGTGTGTGTGTCTGAATTGCTGCCAATTTGAAAGTCCTTCTTGGCGTTTGAATTGAAAGGTCAGATTTGAATCATCTGGGGGCAGGGCTTGCATGGCTTTGATGTGGAAGAATGCTGAGACTTGCCTCTCTTGTTAAGCTGATTTGGTGCCGGATCTCAGTCATTGAGCTGCACTCCTACGCTCCTCCGGGGCTTCAGCATAATTTTGAGGACACTAGCCGGAACAACAAAAGAGCTCTCGAGCATCATATGCAAGGGATCTCTGCCATACATTGACTGAAAGCAGCAGAGCCTTGTATAACACATTTGTGTTTCATGTAAGACGTGTAATGGTAACACTTTACAATAAGGTTCATTTTTTTAAATATTAGTTAATGTATTATCTAACATGAACTAACCATGAGCAATACATTTGTTACTGTTTTTGCCCATCTTTCCTAAAGGGATAGTTCACCCAAATATGAAAATTAAGTCATTAATTACTCACCCCCATGCTGTACCAACCCCGTAAGACCTTTGTTCATCTTCTGAACACAAATGAAGATATTTTTGATTAAATTTGAGAGGTGGATCACTGCTTCATAGGCACCCTAAGGGATTGAAACTTGACAGCCCAGAAAGTCATTGAAGAAAATGACTTTCAGTAGCCTGCTGGATCTCTTCAGTTAGTCAGTAGAAGCCCGTCTCGTTCTCGTTTCTGAAGTTTATGCGCAGTTGTGAGGTACTGTATCTAAAAAATAATTCACTATATAGCAAAAAACACAGATTGAAATCACACATTGCGCCGATATGTTTGTTTTTAATAATCAACGAACACCACTAACCACTCGGTGAGTTGCACCGTTTTGAAAACGAACATTAAGGGTTGTTTTAGTGACATGTTTGCGCATGCCGGTAGACAGGACCCATCGAGACAGGACCCATCGTCAACATTTTTTTGTGCCCACCCCTCTAGTTCATCCAAAACAAACTAGAAAATAGACTCAAAGTGCTAAATACCGTCCTTTATTGTCTTTTAATAAAGTATTAGTAAATGTTGAAATGAACATTAACAAAGATTAACAAATGCTGTACAAGTGCAGTTATTAATTTTAACTAATGTAGTTGACTAATGTTGTTATCTAATAATCCTTATTGTAAAGTGTAATTATATAGAATGACATGAAGGTGAGTAAATGATGACAAGATAGATAACGTTTTTTTACCAGGAGTCAGATTTTTCACTTATTTATGGCAAAAAAAAAGATGTTTAGAACTGAACTTTATGCAAATATTATAGCTAATCCAATCAATTTGGGGCGAGAGTCTTTTTTTATTGTGATTCGCTTACATTCAAAAGTTGGGTTGGTAAGATTTTTTGTTATCAATATTCATATTTTTATTCAGCAAGGATGCATTCAATTAACCCTCTGGGTTTTTCGGCCCAAATGGACCCGAAGAATTTAATTTTTTTTTTTTTAAATCACAACCTCCTCGGAATGGTCAGAAATTTGGTGACTTTGTTGGTATTTGGTATTTGAGCACCCAAAAAAAGCGAATAAATTACATTTTTAAAATCTATTCAAATAGAAAACAGTTCTTTTCAATTGTATTCATTTTACTATTACTTTTTTCAATTATATTTTGATCAAATAAATGCAGCCTTGCTGAGAATAAGAAACTTATTTCAAAAACAACTCAATCCCTTACTGACTCTACACTTTTCCCCTCAATATTTCAATAAGTGGAAAACAACTTCCTTTACTTCCATGAAAATGAAAAAGTCAGTCAGTGTACTAAAAGTGTTCTTGCACTTCTAAAATTAACCTCACGATTATATATCTTGTCAAAGTCTCCATGCTAGTCAAAGCCCTTGAAGCTTTGTGGAATCAGAAGGCTCGCAGCGAGTATAATTGTCTTGTCCTCGGCTCTCCTGATTTGTGGTGGGCCGGACTCTTGATTGTCTTCTGTGAGCACTGGGCTCTCGGCACGCATGATCTCTCGCTTAATCGCATCAGACCGGTGGAGCAGAAACCTGTGTGTGTGTGTGCTGTGATCGGTTCAGCACGTGTGTATCGATCCATAAGAACGACAATGCCAGGCTTTTATTTTCCCTCACAGTCTGCATGCAGAAATACCTAAAAAAAATCAACCTGGCTTAATATGAAATCTATAAAGTGTTTACATTGATTTATTTTTTTTACTCAGATGTTTTGTATTGCTCTCCACTCAGTGATTTGTTTCTGGATATGATGAGCTTATCAATATCACACCGCCACGTTTTCACATTTTCACTGCCAATTGCTTTTTTAAAACGTAGATAGGCATTAATATAATCTGCAAACGAAAGTGTCCAATAAGATTAACAAGATGAAGTGAGAAGTAAAAGTATCGGGCTGCTAATGTAATCTCAACTGGTCTGTGTAAATATCAAACCACTTTTATTTATTAGACTACTGATGGTACCATTTGATGCTATAATTTTAAACACTTTTCATAAGTACTATTCATTTTTATTTTTTCAAACCTGTTAAACATTTTAAATGAATGCACCTTTAAGTAATTCAGTGAACCATGAGAGACTGCATTACAGTGATCTGACTAAGACAGAAAATACTGTTTATATACAGTATATACACATACACACACAGAGAAACATATATAATATATATAAATATATTATATATGCACATATGTTATGTAAACAAACTTTTATATTAGATGCAATTAATTACAATTAATCTATTTTGACAGCAGTTTTTTTATCTATCTATTGATTTTATTTATTTATTTTAATTCTAAAATGTCCTTTTCCTTATAAATGTTTTGTTTTGGAAGCAAGTTTGTATTTTGCTCTCCATTTTTGAGCATTATAAAGTAAAACATATTCTGTACTACAGTCACTGCGTTATAATCACTGTAATCAACAGTAATCTTGCAACAACATGATACCACTATTCAATTAAAGCTGCAAGCATCGATGAAAAGGGCCCTCGCACACGTGCCGCCACCACCCAGTGGTTTTAGGAAAACAGAGCATGGTGGGCAGTATTTAATGATAATAAATATAGGAGGACTATGTCAAAGGATTTGTATGTGCACACTTCCTGCTACCAGCAGGTGGCGCTATTGCTATAACCAAATATGAGCATGGTCATGTGTTCAGGACAGGACTCTTATCAAACATGCGAAGTTTGGGGCAGATCGGACATTGTATGCCTGAGTTACTGCAGGCTGTCTGTGGTTGCCTAGCAACATCGGAACTGCAAGCAATATTGAACTATATGACATATTCATGCACAAACACAAAAGGCTGAAATTGGGTGTACATTTGTCAGGCCGCCAAGGGCACACCCTTCGACGAAAACTCAAGATCTTCGCAATTTAACGTCGCAAAGGCCTTAAGATTACACTCACCAAATTTGAAGAGGATCAGATCAAAACTGTAGGAGGAGTTTGTTAAAGCACAACATCAGGAAATTACGAAAAATGCACAAAATCTAGGAGGAAGTTCAAAATAGCTGACTTCCTGTTGTGTTTAGGGCTATGCTCCAAGATACTTTTTTGTAGGTATTGGGTCATTACATGTATGTACCAAATTTCATACCTGTACGTGAAACGTAGAGCCGGGGCAAAATGTGGGGGCAATAATTTAAAGAGTTATCAAACGTAAATTTTCACCACTTTTCACGTTTCATGAGTTTTCGAGCATGTTTAGGCCCTATAAAACGCAATTCTTTTAAGAGAAGAAAAAGAATAATAATAGACTAAGCAAAAACAATAGGGTCCTCTCACCATCAGTGCTCAGGCCCTATTAAAAAGTTACATTTATGAAGAATAAAAATCATAATAAATAAATCAGAATGAATAATATTCTTCCCAGTAATATAGCTATAGCGTAACTGTTGTGTAGTATGGACCAAATTGATCATTTATGTGACTCATTTAGAGTCAGAAATTTTCATTTTAAAATGCCTCTATGTAGAAACCAGACAATTTCACAAACAAAATGTGCGAACCTTCTGCACACTCTGGCTGGTGGCTTTGGTTGCACGCAGATAGGGTGGGGAAGACAGATCACTAATGCAACACACATGAATCCCCGATGTCTGGAATGCATCGCATCGTGTTCCTTCCTCTTCCATTCGGAGAGGTTTCTGGCACTTGACGTGTCTTGCCGTCCCGCCCTGCAGAGATCCGCTCTATCAGCAGGCGTTCTCTAATCAGCAGAGGAACGTTGTGGACTAATGATGCGTTGTGAAGGAGGCCATGGGAAAATTAAGCGTTTACGCAATGCTGTTTGTGCACAGATGATTAGGCAGAAGCAAAATGACTCCTCACGTAAACGCATGACATTTCCACCGAACTACATTGCGGAGTGACATACAGGTGATTTCACCTACAAAGACTCGCGTGTGCATTGATGCATCCATTAACAGTTTTACATGTACATCAAGCATTTCAACCTAAACTTGGTATTCAGCTTAATTTTTTAATTAAAAAAACATTGTTGGGAGAAACATCGCACAGTTGCTCATATTGATTCACTCGCCAGTCAGCACTTTGGGATTTACAAGAGTGAGTCATTTGTTTGAGATGATGACAGCTTTGAGGAATGGACTTACAGTGGAGCTGAACATTGAGGAATTCACTACAGTTGTGTTTAGATTTAGGTTATGAGTTTTTGTAAAGTTATAGAGGTACAGAAGTGGGTCACAGTTCATTGTGTTTAAGGGAGTTTAACTAAACTCATGAGAAAGAAACTTCTTTTTAATGTTGTTTTTCACAGACAGCAATACGATTCATAGGAGAGAACATTTTGGGATTTGGAGAGATGTTCGCTTGCTCTTTTGCCCTTGTTTCTCAGATTTTCCCAAAAGCTGTGTTCAGCTTTACTAAGAAACTAAAGACTGCAATCAAAATCATGTAAACCTGAATATAAACTCATCAAATTCTTACAAAAATGATGTTAGCTATGCGATCCCAGTAATTTTAGTAATTCAAAAATAAAAAACGTTAAACAAGTTAAACAACAACTTGTAAAGAAACACTATGTGCACTGAACATGTAATACGCATGTACATGATGTCACCGTTTTAAATTTAAACTCATCAAAATTTTACTTTAAAATAAATATATATAAATATATAAATTATATATTTAAAATCAAACAGAGCAAACTCTTATTTTATTTTATTATTATTATTATTATTATTGGTTTTTTTTGGAAACCATTCTCAGCTTTGCCAAGATACCAAAGACTGCAATCAACAAAATAATGTTTCTCAATAAAAACTCATCAAATCTCCCATCAAATTGATTCAAAACCAAATTATGTGAGTTACTGTATGCAATCCGTGTTTATTTATTCACTGGTTTTAGGCATTTCAAAGGGATAGTTCACTTTGAAATTAATTTTTGGTATGTTTTAGCTTACCTCAAGGGCATCCAAGATGTAGGTGTCTTTGTTTCCACAGTATTTTCAATTTTGATATTTTTAAGTCAAACCGTTCTTGTCTGTCAGTCATATAATGGAGGTCTATGGTCACCACCTCAAAGAGCATGCACAGAGAAGTCCAAATTAAACATGATTTAATGACTTGTAAATGTAAGTACACATTGATGGCCTAAGACACTTAAAGGAGCGGTTTGTGTGAGAAAACGAACAATATTTATATATCGTCTGAGGGCGCGGGTGGTTTGGTCTTGTCGTGTGTGTACATCACTCATTGTTTACGCAGAGATTTCGAAAGTTTTACCTTTCACTGTAAGGATCTAAACATATTTAGATATACAGGAAATCGCAATGGAAGACGATTTCGATATATATCAACTAACAATGTCGAATTTTTTTTTGCAATCGTGCGAGAGATCACTTCCGATGCTTGCTCAGACCGTAGCGCTTGCGCCCTCAGATCACTTGATCGTGGCTGTGGTTACAAGAGGTAAAAACGATATAAATTCTGTTCGTTTTCTCACACAAACCGCCTCGTTTCGTGTCTTAGGCCATCAATGTGTACTTACATTTACGAGTCATTAAATCATGTTTAATATGGACTTCTCTGTGCATGCTCTTTGAGGTGGTGACCATAGACCTCCATTATATAACTGACAAACAAGAACGGTTTGACCTAAAAATATCAAAATTTAAACTACTGCGGAAACAAAGACACCTACATCGTGGATGCCCTTGAGGTAAGCTAACATACCAAAAATGTATTTCAAAGTGAAATGTTTTTTGGAAACCATTGCATTAATCCATTTATGAGCTGAAGAAAACAACAAGAAAATAATATAATAAAGAAGCTGCCAAGAATGTAGTGAACAGTAGTTAATATGCTGTACATTTTTCACACTATAGGCCACAGTGGGCTTGATTCGCAACTTGGCCCTGTGTCCAGCCAATCAGGCACCTCTGAGGGAATCTGGGACAATCCCTCTAACTGGTCAACCTGCTTTTGAAAGCTCATCAGGAAACCCAAAGACACGGCTCAGGGGCCCAGCAGACCTATCAGGTGCTTTTGAGGGTTTTTCTACCTGTGCATGGATTTTCCATATGTCCTAGTCCTGGCCTCTTTATTCACCCTCGCATATAGGCTGAAGCCTCCAAAGGGAGGTTAAAATACAATCCAATTAGCATCAAGGCCACAGTGTTTGGCATAGACCAGGTCCCTTTGGTGTTAGAGTTAATGTTTTCTTCTCACTTTCCCTCTATTTTTCACAGGATGGCGTGCGAATGGAGGAGATTGTGGAAGGCTGTACAGGCGCTCTGCATATACTGGCCAGAGATCCGATCAACCGAGGGGAAATCGCCAGCATGCAGACCATTCCTCTGTTTGTGCAAGTACTGAACCAACTTATGGCATTCCTGGCAGTGAATCTGGTTCATCTGTGTGTGTTGTGATGTGTGGGTGTTGTAGTGCGATGATGGCTGCAGGGTGTCTGGCTGCTGTTTGTTTTAGTGCATTTGTCCATGTTTATATTACACCACCAGTTTATGGAAGCTGTCGTTTAAATTATAGTCAAGTTCTCCAGTTCTCTTAAAAAACGTCTTTAAAAAAACGAAATACCCTTGATGCATAACTATTAGATAATATTATTTATGATTTAATAAGAATCAGCCAGAAAGATTAATCAATTTAATTGGGTCACAGTAATAATGTTGAATATATTCACTTAAATACAACTTATTAAGCTTAATTTATATTCGATAATAGTGATAAACAGTAGGTTTTTAAAGTCCCCCTGTAGTCAATAATTTTATCACTTAAAGGAGTATAGGTGTTTCCACAGTAGTTTCAATTTTGATATATTTAGGTCAAACCGTTTGTGTCTATCAGTCATATAATGGAGGTCTATGGGCTCCACCTCAAAGAGCATGCACAAATGAAGTCCAAATTAAACATGATTTAATGACTTGTAAATGTTAGTACACATTGATGGCATAAAACACTAAAACAAGCGGTTTGTGCGAGAAAACGAACAGTATTTATATTCGTTTTCTGTAACCCAAGCCACAATGTGCCCGCGCCATCAAATCACTTGGACGTGGCTGTGGTTACAAGAGGTAAAAACTATATAACTGCTGTTCGTTTTCTCACACAAAACGCTCGTTTCGTGTCTTAGGCCATCAATGTGTACTTACATTTAGGAGTCATTAAATCATGTTTAATTTTGAACTTCTCTGTGCATGCTCTTTGAGGTGGACCCCATAGACCTCCATTATATGACTGACAGACACAGAACGGTTTGACCTAAAAATGTCAAAATTGAAACTGCTGTGGAAACAAAGACACCTACATCTTGGATGCCCTTGAGGTAAGCTAAAACATATCAAAAATTCATTTCAAAATGAACTATCCCTATAACGCACCTCCGATTTGTTTAAGAAAAAGGTTTTGCAACTTTTTTTCAAGGCAGAACGCAGCCCAGCTCACAGATCCACTTGATGACGTGATTGGTTACAAGGTAGTTTGTGACATCAGAAACACCAGCGATTTCGAACCGCGTTTTTGAGACGGTCTTTGGTTCACTGCATTTCTAAGGAGAAAATACACAACAATGTTGACTCATGACTTTGCACATGGTTGGTTTAAATCATATTAAAAACACCACATAGACATGCATACTGTATACAACACCATTAAAACCCCGGATTTTCACCACAGGGGGTCTTTAACAAAATATTTTACTAAGTAACAAAACTAAAATGTCACAAATGGACATATGGTTAGATAAACTGATGAGCCAAAACATCATGACCATTGAAGCGAATATCATTGCAGATCTAGTGTGTAGAAAATGTGATAAGACAACAGTGAAACCCCTCTCATCCTTTGACTTCCTCTTTCCTGTTAGCTCCTGTACTCATACGTGGAGAACATAAAGCGTGTGTCCGCCGGTGTTTTGTGTGAACTCGCTCTGGATAAGCAGTCTGCTGAGATGATTGACGCAGAAGGAGCATCTGCACCTCTTATGGAGCTCCTGCACTCTCCCAATGAGGGGATTGGTGAGTGACGCCCATCAAGAGAAGCCTTGATAGCACGCCACATGACTAATTACATGTTGATAAAACACTGAAATGAGCCATGTGTCATTGGACAGATCATAGTCTGTACAAACACAACATTACCACATTTGAAACTGTGCAAACCTTCCTCATGATTTCACACCAGAGTCCCAGTGGAAGCATTTAGCTGAAGCTTTTATCCAAAGTGACTTACAATTGCTATATATGTCAGAGGTCGCACGCCTCTGGAGCAACTAGGGGTTCAGTGTCTTGCTCAGGGACACATTTGTGTCTCACAGTGGATTCGAACCAGGGTCTCTCACACCAAAGGTATGTCTCTTATCCACTGTGCCACCACCCCATAACTTTTAGGCTCACAAGGTGAAATTTTCACTTTTAGGAATAAATTTGGTTAGAATTGTAACTTTATTTGGCCAGGAACCATCCATTTACATATAAGAAGGTATAAACATAAAATATGTAATGCAGTTTTATATATATATATATATATATATATATATATATATATATATATATATATATATATATATATATATATATATTCCCTACACTTAAAAGATTTTGGATTGGTAAGATTTTTGTTTTTGAAAGAATTTTCTTGTGCACAGCGAGGCTGTATTTATTTGGTCAAAAATACAGCAAAAACTGTAATATTGTGAAATATTATTACATTTTAAAATAACTGTTTTCTATTCGAATAAAATTTAAAATGTAATTTATTCCTGTGATGTAAAGCTGAATTTGCTGAAAAAGACCCCCGCAGATAAGTCGCATTTTATTATTACATTTAGAAATATTGTAAAATACCAATGCATAACATAACTCATAATGGTGTTAATTTAAACAGTATTTATTATAAACGCCAAACCTTAACAAATTTATAAGAAACGAAAGTGACTGTGCATGGAGATGTAACTGTAGAGCTAGCTTTGAGAGCATAAGATCTAGAGCCCGACCGATAAAGTATTTTGAAGGCCGATACAAATATTTATTTATTCCGACATATTGGCCGATTGTTTTTTTTTATTTTTCAGAAACGCGCAACAAAACATTAACAGATTTCCCTAATATAGTTATTTGTAGTTATTTATTAGTTTTGACTAAAATAATATGATAATGCACTTTAAAAAGAAACTTGTTTCTTTTATTGTCACAACAGACTGATGATAGTGGCATTTGTGGTTAGCTAGTCTATGATGAGCCATAATTTATCAATGGATAACGTCATACTGCAAATTGTAAAACATATTTTCAATATAACAGGCCAAATAGAGATGATACGTCTCATTGCTATAACTGTCACGCGCTATTAAAGAAATACTTCAGTCACATTGTCAAAAGTTAAAAGGACAGTCAGTCAACTACACTGTAACAATGTAACGTAACTATTACTAGCTAATTCCGCTTCACTCTCGGCTTATTTAACAGCAAAACTGGACATGATAGTCACAAATTTTGTCACGCTTATTTGAGTTAAGATGACCTGATGGGGATGTTTCTTTTAATTGTTATTCAAGCAGTGTATGTATCGTGACCAACTCAACGAGTGTTGCCAACAGGGACTGTGTAGAGCGCCCTCTGGTGGACTAACTATACAACTCCAACACTCATGACATGGTTGAAGCGTGTTTCATCCGTTTTTATTTTATTTTTGAAATATTAATTTATATAAGATTCTTACATATTTTGCTTACATATAACATTCTTCAGAATTTCCATATTTGTATTCTGCTGCACTGCTAGTCCAGAAAGTATGGTAATAATAGTAAATGATGATCACATCTCTCATCATTGTCTCTTCCTCAGCCACCTATGCTGCGGCCGTTCTGTTCCGCATCTCTGAGGACAAGAGTTCAGACTACAGGAAGCGTGTGTCGGTGGAGCTCACACACTCCCTCTTCAAGCATGACCCTGCAGCCTGGGAAATGGTGAATATATGTGCCACACACTCTCAGATTACTGGAAATTATTATTAATAAGATCATTTCGATTATGTATGCCATGTCAATTATTAGCAATCGTAATGAAATAATCATATTGAAATGCCGTAACCTTTGAATTATTGAAAATGAATGCAAACCTGAATGGTTAATGCAGCCCAGGAGGGTGCATTAGTTTCCAGTAATTCAAACGTCAATTATTTGTATTATAATAAAGCTATTATATGACCGTCACATGGGTGTTTTTAAGCTTGTGTGTGAAAAATGGTGTTGGTTATGAGAGAACTGTCATTTCTTTGTAGATGCCACTTGGTTTGATATTTTGTATCTAATGCAATGACATTTAAATACTTTAATACTTTTTGGGCCACTGCATACTACAAGAAAGTTCATTAAAATGTCAATTCCGTCTATTATTTACTCATGCATTTATAAACGTGTGACTTTCTTTCTCCTAGGGAACACAAAAGGAGACATTTATAGCATGAATTATCCCTTTACTCTTATAAAAATAATGTAAAAAAAAAACATTTAAAAAAAAAGCTTTTAGGAAAGCCACTTAAGCAAACATGGGATAGTCATTACATTTTTATGTTTTTATTTTTTTTTAAAGGTTATGCTCTTATGCTCACCAAGGCTGCATTTATTTAATCAAAAATACAGTGTAAAAGAGTAATATTATGAAACATTATTACCGTTTAAAATAACTACATTTTCAAATGTCATTTATTCCTTCAGTGTCACATGATCCTTCAGAAATCTTTCTGAAATGCTGATTTGCTGCTCAAGTATAATGTTTTAATATTTCAGTGGTATTTACGATATTTTCTTTATGAAAGAAGCTTTTAATGAATATGTTTGCTTTCTTGTTCTTTCAGGCTCATGCTGCCATGCCACTCGACCCTGGATACATACCAGATGGTAAGTTGAGCTCACGTTCGCATTCACTCACTATCCGTCTGCTTTAGTGCGCAACACCGCCGCAAATTGCCTATTTATCCAGCACATCTCGCAGCATTAAAGCGAAGAGCATGGAAATAAAATGTCACATGACAAATGAGTAATGGCGTGCGTTTGCGTGTGAGAGAGGGGTCAAAGACGAAAAGATAAAGAGAGACAGTCACTGAATTTGCGTCGCTGTCAGTCCGTTCCGCAAAGTGACATAATGCTGTGTTCCTCTGTTGGGAAACATTAAGTCAGCGGCGGTCCGGCGTATGCGACGTGCTTTTCACTCATTTGAGTTTGGCACAGATGACTCTAGTATAAGACTGGAGATCCTGTAAATATAAAACAACCTATTAAAACAAGCCAACCTGTTTGATCCGTTTATGTGGATATTTTACACACTGATGCTGTTCAGCCATAAAGTCTGAGGAACGTCCCATAGTTTGTGAACTAACTAAAAACACCTTGACAAAAATGCACTCATGATGGAAGTCTAAAAAAAGGTGTACGGTAAACATAATTCTTCTAAATTATTATATTTATAAGTACTGAAGAAATGTCATGACTATCAACTAATTTAGAATTAAAATGTAAGAATGATTCTGTTGAAATAATAATCATTTTAGGATGAATAATGCAGGTGCTATTTCACTGAATGACTAAAAAAAGTCTATAAATTATAGTGAATGTTAAATACAAAAGTTATAACACCAGCAAAAGCATGTGCCCATTAGTGTAACACTACCTTTTCATAAAATGTATATTTTTTGTTAAAAATAAAGTTATTTTTAAATGTTTTTTTAATCATATTTTTATATTTGTATTGCCATTATTCTTTTACAAAAAATACGTATTATATTATAATTTGAATTATATTGCATGATTAAATGTAATCTTTTTTATCTATTGTTTTTAATAAATGATTTTATCAATTAACATGTTGCATTAATTAGTAATTGTAGCTTTTTTCTACTAATGAAGTATATAATGAGATAATTGAATTTTGTAATTAGTATAATTAATACATTTATTAAAGCTATTGAAATATTTACGTGTGCTTCTGTTTGCACATGACAAGCACACATATATATAATTATTTTAAATAAATAAATTCTATAGTATATAGTTTATAAGTTTTATATATATCTATATATATATACATATATTAGGGCTGTCAAACGATTAATCGCGATTAATCACATCCAAAATAAAAGTTTGTGTTTACATAATATATGTGGGTTCACTGTGTATAATTATTTTGTATATATAAAATACACACACATGCATGTATATTTAAGAAAAAAAAAGTATTTATATATAAAATATTTATATTTATATATAATATAAATTATATATAAATCTATATACAGTATATACATGAAAATATTTCTTAAATATATACAAGCATGTGTGTGTATTTATGTATATAAAATAATTATACACAGTGAACCCACATATATTATGTAAACACAAACTTTTATTTTGGATACGATTAATCGCGATTAATCATTTGACAGCCCTATATATATATATATATATATATATATATATATGATATTATATAAATTATTTAATTATAAAAATAGATAAAGATTAAATTTATTTAAATTAAATGTATTTATTTAAATTATTAAAATATATATTAATGACAGAGAAAAACTACTCAAATATTGTGTTTGCACATGATGACTTGAATATCTCTACTCTCTGAATATCTCTCTCTCTCTCTAGATCTGGATGCAGTGTACCCTCCATATGGCTACTCTGATATACCCATGGATGGCCTCCCACTGGACGTCGAGCTACATGAGCAATACATGCCAGAAATGACCTATGACCCTCGACAGGTGTACCCAAATCCTCTTTAACAACACTGCCAGCAGGTTAGCTTGCACACGTCGGGATTTTCTCGACATTATCTCTGTCTTTTGAGCCATTGTTTACCTTTCTGAACATGTGATTCCTGAATAACATAAATCACAACAAAGATGTTCCTGTCAGTCTTCAGGTCAAATAAAGTGGGCGAAGGTGGAGACTACAAAACGCTTTGTTCCCTGCAAAAGACGTGGACCGGGGGGGGCCTGACCAGTGCAGTGCTCGACGAAAGAAGAACAAAAACACACGACTTGCTTTAGTTCACCACCGGTCTGTTTGTGATGTGAACTCTAAGCACTGCCTAACTCATCTTGTTATCTTGTGCTACTAACAGAGTGACGAAGCCTAAAAGTGTGGTGACGCGATAAGCATGTGATCATAACACGTACATTTTGTACTTTATATTGTTTGTCCAAAGATCTCCACTCAACTCCGTCCTAGAAATGTAGCATAGCTAGCTAGCGGCTCAGCCACACGAGGGTCCGTTTTCCTTTGCGTTCTGTGTATTTGTGATGCCGAGGCATTGCTAATGAGTAGGAAAAAACAAAAGCAACAAAACATACATCGAAAAACAGAAACCTGTTTGTATTTTCATTATCTGTTGACACGAGAAGCATTGATATTGTATCTTCTAACAGGTCAAAGGCAGGTTTTCTTCATTTTCTTGCAGTCTTCATACAAACTTTTGCATTGTTTGAGGGACAAACTGATATTCAGTTTGAGGAAATGCTTGTAAAGATCATATGGATTTCAGGAGGCATTTTTGGATGATGGATAGTAACTGTAAATGGTTCATAATCATTATTCACAGATATAATATTACCCTGTATATGGCTAACATATTTGGACACCAAAAACTAATAAACCAGTTAAAAGAAAATGAACCATATGGTTTTCAAAATAAATTCTCAATAAGCACATACGAGTGTCCAAATATATTCAGCTACATGTTTTTTTTCCTTTGTTGGGTTTTCTTTTTTAATATGAGACAAAAAACATTGTAAATCAAAAAATAGTAATAGGATTCATACATTTAGAAGTAATTCAATAAGCTATAATGTTACGATGCCCACTATTTTTAAAGAATTCAAATACACAGTGACTCTAGTGATGTTTTGTTTTTCTTTCATTGCTATTAATGTCATTTTTTTAATGGGGCATGATGTCATCATTGAGATTTAGTTGTTTTTCTTGTACAACAATCAATAGCTTTGTTGTTTTAATTATGCTCTGAGAGTTATTGTACAATGCTGAACACACACAAAGAAATAATTAGCAACGTACATTATAGTTCATAGTTTTCATAGTTAATCCCACTTTACAATTTTAAGGCCCCATATAGTTATGCATTCCAGTCTTTCAATTTAAAATGATTATTACACAGCTCTCTGAAACACCTTATTCTGATTGGTCGGTTGGTCTTAATGACCTCGTCAGGACTCGGTTGGCTACATTATCCTGACTTTGTTTACTCTAGAATATTCGCTCTCTTTATATAACATCCCTTAGACTTTAAATATTTTTTATACAAATACTATATTGTTTTACATCATTGTACATATTGCACATCTTATTTTGAATGACATACTGAAGTATGTAATCATAAGACTGATTATGATTGCCATATGCAAGGGATCTTGCACATTTGCATTTATTTGAAAGGCATTACAGTCTGTGTGAAGTGTGATTGCTGATTGATGAAATTGCTGTAATTGTCAAGCATCGTTCATTACTCTGTAGTGGAGAATTTTGCTTCATAACTACAAATCTGCCTGCCATCTGTTGCTTTAAGGAACATGTCTGTGCCAAAAGTAGTTATATTGATGAAGACTATTCTGGTACAGTTGCCCCTGTTATGCTCATTTTTTTAACAACATCTAACAGAATTATTGAGCATATTCAGTGGCAACTGCACTCCTGATGATGCTGTCATCATAGAGTAAAACATTTCAACATTCCCATCTGCAAGAAAAAAACATGCACGGAAATGTCAACAGGAAGTTACAGTGGATATGCGTTTTTACTGAACATTTTTAGTTTGACAGTATTTTTTTGTTTTCAAATAAATAAACTGAATTATATTAACTGCTCAGCTTATTGACTTTTATTCAAGGTGAAGCAACTATAATCGTGAATTTTAGTAGTACTATGAAGATTAAATGTTCTTGTGTCATAATATTTGAATGACGACTCTGAGTGATCACGTGATAAGCACATTTGGCCAGAGGCCGATCATGAATGCTGTTGAGGTTGAGACAGTGAGGGACATTTATGCATACCTTCTTTCATCATTAAAGTCATCAAATATCTCAAAGTCAGTAAAAAAAGCTAATTACCCCAAAAAGCTCCAAGCTTTGGCCTATTTGAGTACAGCAGCTGTGAAACATATTGTACATTAGGCCTATACATTTTCTTGTTCTGTCAGTATAATGTCTTTTGATGTGTTTTGATATTTGCCATCCAAATTATAACTATGAAATGCCCAAGTACATAATGCACAATTGACAGACAGTAATAATGAGTATATAGGCCAATATCATTTCTTATAGCACCACCATGTGTCCGTTTAGGGCACTGACGCTCCCGGGATTTTAGTTATTTTTTGTTTATCATTATCATATTTGCTGAATTAAATACCATGTGCAGCTATACGAGAATCTGCCTTTATTGGTTTTATTAAGAATATTTTAATAGACGAAGGAAAACATCATAATGACTTACAGATATATTAACACACACGCACAAACACACACAAACATACGTTATCCTTCTTTCCAATATTTTTAAGTATTTAAAACATTCTTACAAAATCACAAAGAAAGGTTTTACACTTCTTCTATGTGTGAATGAGATATTTACCCATTACCCATATTCTGAAAACAAGAGGACTTCTGAAACTTTTACATTTTAAAGACGACCGAAGCCTCAAGCTTATAAATTTTTTTAGAATTAATTGATTTAAATAATTGTATAAAGTACAGGCCAAACAAAAGTGATAAAAATAGTGGTTTAATTTTTTATTATTATTATTATTTTTATTATTATTTTTAAAAGAGAAAAAAATAGTAACAGGACTGAAAGTAACAGGATTGAGTTTTTAAGCAAAAAGTTATCAAATATATGGCATATGGCCACATAGCATTGATGCTAATAGCGTGAGGACACTGAGCCATTTAGTCCTTTGCCAAAAGTTAATATTTATTAAATAATAATAAAAAAAAATCTAAGAAAAAGTTTAGGTAACAGGACTTTATGTTGAGTTTGACCTTCTCATTCATAGTTACAATTATATCAAATATACAAAAATGAAAGTAAGAGGAGTGATGTTGCCCCATTGCCTTGATGATCCATATGATGCAACTTACTGTTGAAAATGTGTCTTGTGGAATATTCTACGTTTTTCAGAGGGGGCATGTAATATAACAGGACTGAGTGAAAACCTGGGGACATGACTAAAATGTGTATTTTATCTGAAATATTAGATCAAAAAAAGTTTTTTTATATAGTCACACAACAATGCAATTAAGATTTCACCCTTTCGGTGGAAATGGCTCACAGTCACAACACAATACATAAGAAATCATGCTTTAAGATAAATTTAAAATCAATTTTAGTGAGAAATGATGAATATACGGCAAATATACGGCAATACGGCAAAAAAACAGTGTTTAATAGAAATAATAACAGAAAAACACAACAAGTACGTCAAATGTTCTGCCTTAAGTTCGTTCTTTTAATAAAAAGTAGCCGCTTTTAAAATCAATGAACAGCATCAAACGAATATACACATTCTGTGACGTAATTTCCGGTCCAAACAGGGGAGCAAATCAAGGCTATTGACGCGCGAGATCATGTATTATGGGATCCCGGTTTGCGAAATCATCGGACATTGCTGAAACAAAGTAGGCACAAACATGGCATTACTTCATCACATAAACACATTAAATCAGTTTCCAACTAACGGAACATTTTCTTCACGCACCGTTGGAAACGTCTTGAAGTGACGGACGCACCTGCCAAGCGCGAGGCCGAGCTAAGCTATGGCTAAAGTCGAGCTAAGTTACAATAAAACAGAAATGTAAATAAAGAACGAGACAAGCATTTATATATCATTTGACGACCGTCATTTGACCGACAGTTAACTAAATGAACTGAAGATAGTATACAAGTATACTAGCGTAGACTGCAGGCCGTGTTGTTTACATAGACAATCAAGCTGCATCACTGTTATAATGGCTATAACGTTACTCATTTATTGTACAATAAACTGATAACTTTATTACTCCCCTCGTGCGCATGAGAATTACGGAGATACTATTTAAATGCATTATTTACAGTAATAATAAGTGTAACGTTAGTTCATACGGATTTTATGTGTGATTATATGCATCATCAGAAACACTGATAAGGTGAAGTCATCAGCTGTCAGATATGGACATCTCAGCTTCTGTCCTGTGAACATTGGACAATGTAGCATATGCACCGCTTTCCATCAGTTATGAATGGGAACATGCTTATGAATCATATATTTCTGAATGTCAACGTAAATAGTTAAAAAAGTATGTAGAATATTCATGATGCAAAAGCGTAGAGAAAACAAGACAGATTTGGAGTTTGATGTTGCATTGCGTTGTGTTACATATATTCTATTGTTCAAAGGTTTGGCGTGAGTTTTATTTTCAATAGCGTTTATACTGTTATTCAGCAGGCATATGTGGATTTTAAATAGTGTATGTGATAATATGTATGTCTGTGCATTATATACACGCACAAACACATTACTTGTTTTGTTTCATTAGGTAACTGTCTTCATGAAGTTTTAAGTGTCACACACACTCAGCTGCAAAAACCGGACACAGATCCAAGATGCCCATTCTCCTCCCTCCACCCCCAGGTGGACCCCCTCCTCCCCACCCTTAGCCAGGTAAGTACTCTCTAGATGCCTGGTAACTTTACTGGAGACTGCAAAACCAATATGCAAAAAATATTCACAGCGAGCACATCGCAAATTTCACCAGCCTCTGTGAACGCCTTGGAATACCTGGATGAAAAAGAAATACACTTTTTCCACAGGCGAACACAACCCCTCCTAAGCTGAACCGAGATGAAGCAAAGGGGCGAGGGGCATTGCTTTCTGAAATCTGCAAAGGGTCCAAGTTGAAGAAGGTTGGCGTCGTCAATGACAGGAGTGCACCGATGATCGAGAGTAAGTGGAAAAATGGCTGTGAATAGCTTGAGTTTCAAGTTTTTGTTTATGCACATATTAAACTTCAACAGTCAATGTATTTATGTATCTAAATGTATAGCTCATCCAAATTTAAAAGGGTTAAATACTCAAGATGTTCTCATTTGTGGATGAACCACTAAGTTTGGGTTTGGTAAGTGTTAAGCTTTCAATGTGGTACATCATTGAATTGTTTTGTGTTTTTTCAGAGCCAAAAGGAAGCAGCGGAAGCGTGTCCAGCGGTGGAGGGTCTTCTGCACCGGTCCAGCCAGTGGGAGGGCTGTTTCAGGGTGGCGTCCCAAAATTGCGACCTGTAGGAGGTGTGTTGTTTATTTAAAATCTATTTAAAGGATTAGCTCACCCAGAAATTGAAATGGTTTGCACACCCTTTGCTGTGTGTCATATGCTGTTGGAGAATTCGAAGGATCTTCGCTTACAATTAGGGATGGAACGATGTATTACGTACTGTTTATAGTCATCCCTAATCCCCTGTCATGTTTCACAAAACAAAACTTTGGAGCAGATACTAATGGCTGGTATGGCAGGGCCGCTTAATATGAGTCTGCACATTTTCAGGACTTGCAACCACTGTCAGCGACAGTATTAGAAATGGCTGTGTCCATAACATTTGGAAGTTTTATCACATTTGATAGTGTGTTGTTAAATAAACAAGTCCAATCGAGGAGTGAGTTCATCCATCAGATATTTTAAACAACCAACAAAGGCTTTAAATGCTTAGTAACGCTTTAAATGCTTTGTAACCTAAAGTTGAGACTCGAATGTGGGTTAGCCTTGTGCACACTATGGCTTTTGACACAGCGTTGCCCACAAGACTCAGTGCTCCTATATAACAAAATCTCTCTACCAATAGTGAAGATGTGGGTTTTAGTTACAACGAAATATAAGCTAGACTTTTACTGTTTCAGTTTCTAAGCTATTTTATTGATAACTCACAGAACATATCATGGGTTGATGATACATTTCTGTATTTCTGAATGTTTATATGTGCGCGTGATCTGCACGTAATGCGCAAGGTACTTTCTTTTAGGGCTGGGCGATATGGCTGAAAACTTTATCACGATATCAGTGTTTCATATCGGTCGATATCGATAATTATTGAATTTTTTATGACCCATTTAAAATAAGGACCAGGAGAAAAAATCTATTACAATTAAACATTTTTATTTTAAACTTAACCTTCCTCTGATTATAATCCCAAGACAGAAATGTCAACACAACCATGAAAAAGTCAAATATTTAAAAACGAGGCTGAATCCAGCTTCTTATTCGCTGCTTCTTATTGGTGGAACGGATAGCGTCAATAAGAAGCTGCGAATAATAAGCTGGATTCAGCCTCGTAATGTACACAGAAGTCACGGTTCGGTTCAGACATCACGGTTCGGTACTATTTTGGTACAATGGAAGTGGAAAGCAAAACAGAAATACAGAAGGCATTTTTATAAATGTCTTAAGCCTTGTATTTTTAAAATATGTTTTATTAATAAAGACATACTGTATAACCGGTTTATCTATAGTGAGTGATAATAGTTTTATGTAATTAGTTTATTAAATTAATAAAAATACCTTGAGATATGTTTTGTAATTGTACCTGAATTAATTTAAAACTAATTAGCTATATTTCAGATCAATGTAGTTGTTTTCCTTAATTTGAATTAACCCGTTATTCCCATCAGAATTATAAATAGATTTCTGTATAAAAAAATACTACCAACACATTTTATTCTCTTTTTTAATGTGTAACTTAAAAATAATCAGATTAGTGCTCTGTTTTGAGGACAAGAAATGGAAACCAATGCGGTTTGAGGATGACTGTCAGAGACTAATTTTGTGACTGTCCAAAAGATGGAACACACAGACTGTTTTAAAAAAGGTTGGATTATGTTTTATATGTGTTTTATTGCGAGTATAGGCCTACACAATTATAAGTAAACACTTTGCAGACTGAATGATGTCCTGTATTAACAAAATGACAGCTTATGTTTTTATGTCTCCACTGTTTGATCGCACTCGCGTCGCGTGTCTGTCGCTCTATCTCTCACACACACACAAAGTTAGATCGCGCATGTGCTTACTCTCTCGCGCGCAGCCCTATAAGATCATGCCATGATCAACGACTAGTCGACGTCAAGTTTAAAGCGTCATGACAGAGCATTAAAGTCAGCTAGTCTGTGCAACTCCTACTGTGGCTCTCACATTATCTGACTTGGCAGACACCTGGGGCCTGTACCATGATGGTAGTTGAACAAACTCAGGGTTGCAGGATTAGTTTCGAGTTGACAAAACCAAACCAATCCAACCAGGCTTTGTTGGTACCATGATGCTGATCATCAACTTTCTCTGTTAACTCAGACTTTGATCCTGAGTTTAGGTGTGTCTACCAGTAGTGAACAGCCAATCCAATCTATGGAAGCAGAAAAGTCTCAATAATAATTCACGCAAGAAACATGATTCACAAGTGCGTAGACAATTTCACATGCGTGAAACCTGATTCACGTACACACAAAAAAATTCACGTGCGTGAAAAAAATATATTCACAAAATCAATTCACATGTGCAAAATAAAATTACATATGCATAAAATGCATTTCACAAATGCAAAACACAATTCATAGATTTACAACTGTGCACAAAAACCTTTGGATGTTTAAAATGTATGAGAGTGAATTGACGTACGTCATTCACGTACGAATCGCCTTGGATGTGTGTGTGTGTGTGTTTTTGAGATTTTCCTGCCAGTGTTCTACTCGGTAAAACAGAGCATTCGTACTCTTCAGCCAATCAGATTTGATGTTATACATCGACCAATCAGTATCACGTGAGGGCGGGCCTATCTGCATGTTACGTCATCAGCTTTCAACCAGTTCATGTCACCACACATTTAACTGATGATAATGAATGTAAAGACGTGCATATATAGGAGACATGTTTTGTTTTAGGCTGCATATGATATGTAGTTTTATTGGTTCAGATTTCTGAGACAGATGATGTTTGAAGTTGCAGACAACCAGTACTGTGATCTTACCATTCTTACTGTAAATCTTTGAAAACAGTCATGTTGCAAGCCATCCATTTTTACAGTAGTTTCAACAAGAGGGTGAAAGTGATTCATTGCTAGTGTATCCATTTGTCTTTTGCGGACTATATGAACACACTCTAGGAATACAGCCCTGCTATGTATGCGTTATTAAATGTTCTTGTCAGAATTAAAAGATTCAAAGACATAGTTCAATTTGATGTATACACGTTTTATTAATTTGAATGTTTCCGAAATCCTTTGGTAATAAAATATATAAAATGACTTGATCATCATTAATGTTCCTGTTACATGAAGATTATGAACTGACAGTCTTATGATATCCATCAGAGTCTACTTTGCTTTTAAAGTATTTAAATTTAAGTGCAATACATCAAGTGGAAAGTGAACAAATGAACTGTGTTCCATCCAGTCATCAGTTGACCTCTCTGTTAGGACATATCAGATGTTGTCCTGATATTTAAAATAGTAAAAGCTTATAGTGCAAGAGGTGCAGAGTGCAGACAGAGGATGTGGGAAATTAAGTGATGGTAATAGAATAGAGTTCACTGAGTAATCTTAGTCACATAATCTTAATTGCCTCTCTATGATAAGTACCTTTGTCTTATCAGTATAAAATCAGATTTGCTTATTTTACTAGGCTAAGTAAAATTAATGCTTCACAATATTGTTCTGTGAGACCTTAAGATGACAATAAAAAACATTATTTAAAAACCTTGAGATGACAATACAGCACAAAACAATGTTGAATATATTGGGAACACTATACAGTATGGTAATATAACTAAGTGAACATTTGTTAATGTATTAACTAACCATGAGCAATACATTTGTTGTGGTGTTTGTTAATCTTTGTTAACATTAGTTAAAAATACAGCTGACATGGATTAAGATGTTTGTGACTGCTATCCAGATAACACATCAAAGGGGAATACTACTGAAAAATACAGAGAAACAAGTGTAAATATTTAACAACACAAATGGCAAATCAACAGTGGGTGCTCATTAAAATAAGTCTATATAAAGAACAATCTTGATGAGTGCTGAGAGAGCTAGGGTGAGTATTGACTACAAATGACTGTTGTAGCTGTGAGCATCTAAAATACAACAAACAAGCATCATTCTTCTTCATTTTTGACACGATATGGGACATTTGATTACAATTATGGCTTTTATTATACGATTATGGCTTACATCAGTTAATAGTTCATAAACTATTGCATCAAACTTCTTTAACTTCAGTTAACACAGAAATGAACGTGTAACTGCTCTTACCTCTGCTCAGACATGAACTGGTCGAAAGCTGATGACGTAACATGCAGATAGGCCTGCCCTCACGTGATACTGATTGGTCGATGTATAAGCTCAAATCTGATTGGCTGAAGAGTACGAATGCTCTGTTTTACAAGAAACTCAATAAAAAAGTTTCTCAATTATTATTGAGACTTTTCTGCTTCCATACCAATCACATGCTGAGAGAGTGAAAATTCAAAACTCATTGAAATTAATTTCTTCGCAGAGAAGTAGCGCAATTCCCTTATTAAATAAATGTATTCAAATATTAAGAATTGAAACAAATTTACACAGCAAGAAGAAAATGGCTGTTTGTGAAAGAGGACAACTAAAAGAAAGTATCGCTACTGTATATCAGTGCAAGTAAAAGTTGTGAAGTTAGTTTATACAGTTGATAAAAGTAGAGAGAATTGAACATTGAAGCTATGTCATTTTATAGCTTCATTTATTGATTCTAAAACGTATTTATATCACCTTTTTATATGTATTCATTTAAAATCTGTGTAATAATATTTGATGAACTGAAATTGTACATGTGAGATCGTTTTAGGGTATAATAATTACAGAAATCATTTCTATATCATGCAAATTTATTTACTAAAAGCCATGATTTTGGCTTCATTTTTTAAAATCATTTGCTGTGGAGTGACTATCACGTCATATATGTGTCACTTTGCTCACAGCTGATTGGTCCAAGTTTGTTTTGCAACATCTTACCTGGAACACAACCGGTCCCGGACCAGGTTAGCTGTGGAGTGTAAGTTACTATGGCGATGAACACTGCTAAAAGCCAAACCACTTTCATGGAACCTAAAACCCAGGGTCGGCACAAACTAAACTGAAACATAGCTGTCTAGCCACCTAAACCGGCTTCATGGTATAGGCCCCTTGTCTGTTCATTCAGTCCTGAAAATATGTAGGTGTCCGTTCAGTTATAGAATGGGGTTGTCACACTCGTAAAAAACGTATGAATGCTGTGAAGCGGCACTGCCATACTAGCCATTAGCATCTGGTCTGGAGTTTTATTTAGTATGAAAGATGACAGGAGATTAGGGATGAACATAAACAGTGCGTAATCGATTACGTCAATGCATTGTTCTGGCCCTATCTATAATTCATATCATTCAAGCTACAGATTTAAAGACGTTGTGAAGTGCCCTACTTGAGTCGGTTGTGCTGTGTTACAGATGGTTCTGCCGTCAGGTCTGTGTTACACCCTCCTAGCACTCGTTCTGCTGCCCCACGGCCACCCGGCAGTCACGATGACCCCGACAGTTCCTCTCAACAGGCATCTCCTACAGAATCTGGCCGTTCCCAGAGACCGTCCCTGCCTGATCTTTCTCATTCCCCTGGTGGAGGCAGCAGCCCCTCTACAGGCATGAAGCACAGCTCTTCTGCCCCACCTCCGCCACCCCCAATGTCTCGGCGTGGAAACGCTCCTCCTGCCCCACAGCAGAAGGCCACCGTTGCCTCGTACAATCGGAGAAAGCCACTTCCACCGACTCCGGGTCAGCGAGGACCCTCTCCGGCACCGGTGCGTGAAAACGCACCACTTCCACCAGTGAAACCTCCTCCGTCACCCGTGAGCAACCGCTCGTCTTCTCATCCTCCTCTTCCTCCCTGGCCCCGCCACCACCCCCGTACCGTCAACAGTCTGTGGTTTCCAATGGCCCCTCCAGTCCTGTGAATGAAGCTGCCCCTGAACTTCCCCAGAGACACAACTCGCTCAGCAAGAAGCCTTCAGCGGGTGGACACACACCGACACGTGGGCACGCGCCCCCTCCGCCCACCGTCACCCAGCCCACAGGCTGCCAGACCCCCTCCTCCAGCACGAGAGCCCCCGGGACGAGGAGCAGGTGAGGTCTAGAGTCTGAGAAAACAGTTGCTGTGAGAAAGTCCTCTGATTGTAATTATAATTATCTGTTTTCTACACCCTTTATCAGCCCCTCCAGTTCCTGGGCAGCCGCTCAGCGGAATGGCCGGGATGCTCCGCCACCACCGCCGCCTCCGTATCGGACTCATCGGTAGCACCTCGGACGTCCCGAGCCGGAGGCAAGCCCCCTCCTCCCCCTCCCGCACACCAGCCGGACCCCCGCCCCTCCCCCGCCTATCCGCAATGGACACACTTCCATTTCCCGTTCCTTTGTAGGTGAGTCCTTCAAGCTCACTCTCAACCCACACCTGCAGTCTCACCCGCCCTCACATGGTCATTTCAACATGCTCCGTTCATCTAGAGAGGATGATGTTCTAGCGCTGCACTGCTCTCATAGGGCAAATAATGGTTCCATCCTGTGCTCTGAAACTCTCTCACATTGGGCCTTCTTTATTTTTGAGATCTGGTATTGTGCCACAGGCGATACAAAACTCATCCACACTTTGTGTTAAACATGTTAAGAAGGTAAAATTATTCCAATTTATTTTCATGTTTTAAAAAAAGTTACTCATTAGCAAGTTCACGGGTATCTGCAGTTGCAGAACAGCTGAATAATCTCATATTCAGTGTACGTCGATGCTAATTATACCTGCATCAGTAATTAGGCGTGATGGCTTGGAGACAATCTAGTGGCATTATCAGTACAGATGCACCAAAATGATGGCTACCAAAAATTTTCAGGCAAAACAGCTATTTTTGGCTAATAATGTAATCCATATATATTTATATATATATATTAGACATTTGACAGATACTTTTATCCAGAGAAACTTACAAAAGGACTAGATCACATGAACATATTTTTTTTATTCATTAAAGGAGTAGTTCACTTTTAAAAAAACTTTTGCTGAAAATTTACTCACCTCCATGTCATCCAAGATGTCCATTACATTCTTTCTTCAGTCAAAAAGAAATGAAGGTTTTTGACATTCCAGGATTTTCTCCATATAATGGACTTCAATGGGAACCAAACGGTTCAAGGTCCAAATGAGAGTTTCAGTGCAGCTTCAAAGGGCTTTAAACGACACCAGACGATGAATAAGGGTCTTGTCTAGCGAAACAATCAGTCATTTAAAAAAATAAATAACAAAAGTTGAATTTTTTATAAGCACAAATGCTCACCTTGCTCTGTTCTTTGATGAGCGTTCGTGACTCTCCTGTTCAAACTCGTTCATCAAAATGAACGAGTCTTTTTGGAGTCATGATTCAAAGGGTCCTTGATAAGACCCTTATTCATCGTCTAGTGTCGTTAAAAGCCCTTTGAAGCTGCACTGAAACTCTCATTTGGACCTTGAACCGTTTGGTTCCCATTGAAGTCCATTATATGGAGAAAATCCTGGAATGTTTTCATCAAAAACCTTCATTTCTTTTCGACTGAAGAAAGAAAGAGGTGGACATCTTGGATGACATGGGGGTGAGTAAATTATCAGCAAAAGTTTTTTTAAAAGTGAACTTCTCCTTTAAAGCCGTGACACACCAGGCTGACATCAACGAACTAGAGGTGATGGAAGCTGACTGTTGTAACCTTGCACCGGCTGCGCTTGAACATACTGAAAAGCCCACAGGCAACTGTCGGCTAGCATGTGCGTACTTGTAAGAAAATATTGGTCAATATCAGCAGGTAGCAAACGTTTATATTCATCATTCAAAAAGGAAACCCAAACTAGCACTGCAGACATAGAAACCGTGAACAAAGCAGCGCTTGCTTACCATTTTGAAATTCAGTCATGCAGCTGATCACTCATTCCAGGTGGCTCATGTTATGAAAATATTTGTGTATTGGATTGCTCAGGTAAGATGACGTAAAATTAAAACAGCCTTCTGTCTTGTTCACTAAACTGAACGGCCAATCAGAGCAGTCTCTCTAACTGACGGCCCCAACGCTGATTCATCATGTGCAGCCGACGTGAGCCCTCACTGCAAACACTAGCCTGACAGCTTTGGTGTGTCACGACATATGAAAGTGACATAAAAATGAGGAAATATTTGGATGCTGTTGAACATAAATGAGCCAACCAAATTGTTTGTGTTAAATGTTTGAAGGTTTTTTTGGAAAAGTTTAATACAATTTATGCTGTTAAAAAAATAATTGTGCGATGACCTAGACTAGAATTACCATTCAAAAATGTGGGGTTGGTAAGATTTTTAAAATGTATTGGAAAGAAGAATCTTATGCTCATCAAGGCTGCATATATTCAAGCAAAGATAATATTACAATTTATACAATTCTATTTTAAATTGAAATGTATTCCTGTGTTGGCAGGGCCCGAAGTTAACTTTTCGGCCACCGGCCACTGTGGCAGGTGGATTTAAAAAAAAAATTGCCTCATAAAGGTGAAAAAAAAACCCCCCGGGAATTTCACAATATTGTTCTTTAACTTGTAAGAATACACATTTAAGTGCTGTGAAGTAATAATAAATCTAAGAACATGCATTTTTTAAAAATCTTTTTATTCATTGATTTTGACACACACACAACAATATATATATATATATATATATATATATATATATATGAAGAGTTCAGATGCAAAAGCCTCTAAGTGCCATTTGAAATTTTCTTCTAAAATGATCATTTTCATCAAGCTTGTATATTAAAGTTCAGTAATTTCACTTAAATGGCAATGAAGATTACCTATTAATTGTCATTTAAGTGAAATTACTGAACTTAAATATACAAGCTTAATAAAAATGGTCATTTTAGAAGAAAATTTCAAATGGCATTTAGAGGCTTTTGCATCTGAACTCTTCATATATATATATATATATATATATATATATATATATATATATATATATATATATAGTATATGCTATATAGTATATACTCAACAGATAGACCTACCGCAGCTCATATGTAAACAGATCACGCGCTGCTGTGTTGATGGTTGATTTAGTCACGTAGACAGGTCTTAACAGCTTTTAGTTACAGCGTTCAGGAACCGTTAACTATGAACTAAATTAATATTGTTATTACTGGTAAAGTTACCGGGTACCGAATATTTTCTCACCGGTTCCCAACTCCCAACATGCACAGTTGCACAGTAGGCTATGCACACACATCTGTGCAACTGTCATTGTACTGTAACCTACATCAGCGTTACATTATCTCATCCCATCTCACCAACAGTTTAATACTGGCACATCCAAACGTAGTCAGAAAAGGGCCTCATCTTCTTTCTGATCGCATGAACGTTACGAAACAACAGTCGCTGTCATAAATCAGCCGCTCACGAACCTTGCCATTGTAGGGCCCTATAAAATCCGTTTTATTTTTTTCCAAATTCCGTTTTTTCCGTTTTAATTTTTGCAAATTCCGTTTTTTCCGTTTTAATTTTTGGGAATTAATTTTTTTTCCCTTTACTGTTATTTTAGTTGTAAAAAGAGTGTGCTTTTTATTCCGTGATCGCAGAAATTATAGGGCCCTAATGCCATTGCCGCCAATTGTCCACTTTGTAATAAAATGTCTTCTTTTACTTTTCTTTTCTCATCCTCATCTTTTTGTTGGTTGTTTGTTTCAGCTGGCCTCTTTACCCCAGTAATGTGCCGCCACATTTTAGCTAAAGTCCAACGCAATGGCGGACTTCGTTGAAATGTAAAAATCCTAATGAATCACTCAATTCTCATTGGCTACCTGCCAATGTGGCAGGTAGATTGACAGTGTTACCCGCCAATAGCAAAATTCACCGCATTTGGCAGGTGGTCGGGTGTTAATTTCAGGCCCTGTGTGTTGGTAAAGCTGAATGTTCAGCATCATTACTCCAGTCTTCAGTGTCACATTCAGTGTCACGCACATTTGTGCTCAAGAAACATTTCTTATGAATATCAATGTTGAAAACAGCTGTTTAGTATTTTTGTAGAAGCCATGATACATCAAAATAACAGCTTGTTATAAATATATTGTTACATAATAATTGCTGAATAAAACTTTTCAACATAAAAAATAATTACTGACCACAAACAAATGCAATTGTACATGATTTCAAATGTAAAGGGATACTGCTCGTCAGGAGTCTGATCTCTCTGTTGATCTCTGAATACTCTTTCATGTTCTATTGTCTCTTTCAACAGATGACTTTGAGTCCAAGTATTCTTTTCA
The DNA here is from genome assembly GCA_030378365.1 of Hybognathus amarus. NCBI lineage: Eukaryota > Metazoa > Chordata > Actinopteri > Cypriniformes > Leuciscidae > Hybognathus > Hybognathus amarus. The sequence continues at coordinate 50,069 of JAQIUQ010006537.1, forward strand.
TCCTCTGGACGACTTCCCTCCTCCAGAAGAGTATAGACACTTCACTAAGATATACCCAAGCAAAGCTAACAGAGGTAAGTCTCAGGAAAATGAACAGTCAGATCTAGATCAGTTTGTTTTAGAACCTCGCAGTCTTCAACAAATAAATGTAAATGAATCCCACAATGGGCATAAAACCGCCTTTGATCTTGTGTGCTTTCGTGAGCTTGTGTTCGTGAGTTGGCGCATGCTTTTCTTCAGTTTGCTGAATTCATTTGCCTGATGTCTGACAGGGATACAGTGATTGTGTGCTCTGAGCTTGGACTCATACGTGTGTACGTGTGTGTTTGTTTGGCAGTAATGAGAGGAGCCCCTCCTTTGCCACCTGTTGGGAGGTAAACACTGTGACCAGTCGCTCGGGCTGCCATCGGCGACGAGGGTTCTTCACACAGACCCATGCGCTCATAAACAGACAATCTCACATGCGCATCTAAAGACACAAAGCTTGCACCTTATTAACATCCATTCCCCCATCGGATAACATTCCTCTACATTCAAGCAAGCTCCATGGTCCTGCGCGGAGGAAAGGAGTTTGCATTCCACCATCAATAATGGCCCACTTTATTTTCCTCCTTGACATTTCACCTACAGTAGGTAGCATTGCACATTTGGTTTAATGTGCACCGAGAGCTAGCAGAAGTGTAATGGCGTCCGAAGCCTGTGTGTGGGTAATGCGTCAGCACTTGAGATGGGAAGCGGAAAGCGTGTCCCTGGAAAATGTCTTGACTACCAAGTCATGTTCAATGTTTTGTTGTTTATTTTCCCTCTCTAGTTCGCTACCCCATGTATTGCACTGTGAATAACGCGAGCGCGTCTGAGTGTGAACTGAACTGTAAAAACTGCTACTGCTTTAGATGTTTTGTCTTTTGTCTTGGTCGTGCCCCTTTTCAGGGAACAACCATTACCTTTAAGTTCTCTCAGGGGGTTTGTTGGACTTCATTACCCTCTGGTAAGTTAAAACAGGTCCAAAAGTGCCAACAGATGCTCTGCCATTAATAAATCAGCACGGATCCTCCTTTGGGAACCAGTAGTTTTCATTGTTTGTTCTTCAGAAGAACCAGTTTTTATTTCAGATTTGAAGTTGTTGTCCAGCAATACTCCTCACATGTTTCACCTGCATTGTGAGTCCTGGCTTTCCTGTAATTTTCCTGTTACAGTACGGCACAGTTATGTGACTTTACGTTTGTGACCTGGTTGAAAGTGAAACTTGTCCACAAGCTGCCTACGGACTGGTTTTGCATCAAAGGCTGCCTTTGAGCGGAAGCGTTTTAACCGTTACGGAACTTGATTAAGTTCAATGCATGCTGCTTTTCCGGACAGACCTCCAATATAAACGTTGAGTGTATTTGCATGTAAAGCTGCGACATTGCTCTGTGTATTGCTTCATTTTCTTCAGTTTTTTTATCTGCTGTTTGGAATGACAGTACCATAACTAAGGGTACTGGAACGCTGGTCTTATACTGAATGGTATTGTTTGCGGAAATGTGGTAACTAGTTATTTCAGAAGAATCACTTTCAACTTATTGTACAATTGATGTTTGCAGTCAGCCCAGCCAAACATGCAAAGTCGAGACACCAAGACTGGCACTAATGACGAGATTTAGAGTAGATGTTCATGTTTATTTTTCAGAGAATAGTCCACATTTCAGATCTGCAGAAGAGCTAATATCTCATATGTTGAGTGTAGATTAGATGGTCTTTTTTAATGAACTTTTTTGCCCCTCTTTGTTCCTTCTGCCTTACATTTGCTGATTAATATCTCGGTACGGGATTTTCAAAACAAATACGAAAATTAAGAAATTACAAGTGTGTATTTCCAAGTGCAAAGGGAGAAATGGTAGTGATAGTTGTTAATCTATTGTAAGTAAAAAAGCTTGTAAAATAGTAAATAACTTCAGGCAATGAAGTCGTGGACTAATCGTTACTTGATGGTATATCCTCAGTATGGTTGAGGACGTTTTCTGAGACTAATAATTGTATTTAATCGCCTTCTGTCTGCCAACAGAGGTTAGTGTACATGTCTTTAGAGGAGCATAACTTACTCACATTGAGAGAGGATTGTCATTTTCATCATTCCATGCTTAACTAAAGCCTGTCCACACCTGTTGAAATAAAGCTGAGGATAAATGTAGTCAAAGAATGTGTCTGTGTCATTTGTCAGGAGCAGACTTTCATATTTAATTGTTTGTCTTCAACTGGTATGAAACAATTCTTCTTTTGCATTCAACCATAGAATGTTTTTTAAAAAGTTAAGTAAACAACTAAGCTAATTTTTTTTCGCTCTATAGTAGCAATGGACACCCGTGTTCTATTTACAGGTCGAATCTTTGATTAGTTTATGTTATAAAATTCCAAAAATGTATCGGTAATATTTTTAATGTTTTTAAAAGAAGTCTCATCTGCTCCCCAAGGCTGCAATTATATGATTAAAAATACAACAACAACAAAAAAAAAACATTAATATTGTGAAATATTCTGATAATTTAAAATGACTGTTTTCTATTTTAATATATATTAAAATGTAATTTATTCCACTGAAAAAAGCTGAATCAGAATCATTATTTTTTCAGAATCATTACTCCAGTCTTCAGTGTCACATGATCCTTCAGAAATCATTCTAATATGCTGAATTTATTTATTATTATAATGTTGAAAAAAATTCTTTGATGAATAGAAAGTTCAAAAAACATCATTTATTTAAAATAGAATCTTTTCTAATATTATAAATGACTTTACTGTAACTTTTGATCAATGTAACTCATTTATTTTCTGATTTCTTATTTCTTTCCCCCAAAAATAAAATACAAATTCGGTAACACTTTACAATAAGGTTCATTAGTTAGCATTAGTTAATGTATTTACTAACATGAACTTATCATGAGCAATACATTTATTACTGCATTTGTTCATCTTTGTTAATGTTAGTTCGTGAAAATACAGCTGTTCATTGTTTGTTCATGTTAGTTCACGGTGCATTAACTAATGCTAACGAGATTTTAATCAAGTATTAGTAAATGTTGAAAATAACAGATTAAAGATTAACAAATGCTGTATAAGTGCTATTCATTATTAGTTCATATTACCTATTGTAGTTAACTAATGTTAACTAACGAACCTTATTGTAAAGTGTTATCACAAATTCTTTCTGACCCCTTACAAAAGCTTTTGACCGGTAGTGTATATATAAATAAATGTACTGTGCTAGAATCTCTGGAACTAGTCACATCATTTACATTTTGGCCTTACTGTTGGTTTGTTTGCTTCTATTGCTCTTATTTGCATTAAATGTAGAAGCCACGTGTGGTTTGTTTAGTTTAGAACTATTGGGAAATTAAGGTCCTTTAAAGGATTAGTTCACTTAAAATTTTAAATTCTGTCATCACTCACCATCAAGTCCGTACAAGTCTGGGACTTTGGGTGAGTAAACAGAAAAGTTGACAGAATTATAATTTTCCAAGGGCACAGCTTTGTCGGGAAACTGGTTTGTGTGGTGAGTGAACTTGATCTTTTAGATAAGGCAGTGGCAGTGAACACTATAATCAAAGACTATAGAGCATGAATACCAGTTGGACTGGTTTCTTGAAGCATCATTTGTATATGTTACTTGGTTTGTTCTAATCAAACTAATGGTTTCCCCTTTACATCTAATGTAGTAGTTAAAGAAATTCAGGCACTTTGATGCATTTGAATTTGATTGTCCAATAGTTTTTGGGGCCACTATATATCAATATTATAATATATTTTATTTTATATATATTTATGCTAAACTCTTTAGCCTTAAAAATAAAATGAGAAAAACAATAGCGCAAAGCTAACTGAAAGCCAAGGACACAGAATCAAACATCAGGACAGAACTGATTCAACTGGATTTTGTTAGAGTAACAAAGAAATCATTTCCTGAGATTTAACATAAATGGGGGAAACACCATCTTCGGTTTGTTCCTTGTTCCTGGTCCTGACCTGGAGAGTTAGTGTATTGCTCCAACACACCTGCTGTAATATTCAACTAAACCAAAATACTTTGATTAGGTGATTCGTGTGCATTTAATTTGATTTGGAACTAAAGTATATCAGTGGCTCTTCAGAATCAGGACAATGAACGAGAGACCCTGCTCTCATGACGCCAATAAAATGTTTTGCTTTACATTAATTAAGCTGGAACAAGTCACCGTATAATGAATGAAACTTATAGCAAGGTAACTATTTTGTAAGCCGTATGTTAAATGTAACATGAAATTTAAATTTACGTAAAGTTCTGTCTAAAGTTTTGGGTTTTTGCAAACAAAACACTGCTCACAGCTGGCCTCAATATGTTCACCTTGGTCCATTTATGTATATTTATCATAGACTGTAAAAAATATAAACAAAGCATCTGTGACGCCACCCATAGACTCTCTGAAGAACGGGTTTGACGCTGTTTATGGGGGGTATGGGCAGCGCCATACTGGAAAATCTTGGGAAATACAAATGTTCAGAAAGGATACAGAGGTTGTGTCAGATCATGGCCAAGACGACAAATTCACTCGACGCAGCCCGTTATCAGCTGTCAATCAAAGTTAACCGCCCTTATTTGTCATACATTTTATATCTACATACGATCTAAACTAACTAAGGTTAGAAAGTAACGAGTTAGAATGAAGCACAAACGCAGCTATGTCTTCGCTGAGAGAGAGCCGAGACTGAAGCTTAAGGCGTCTGCCCAGTGGTACGGCGGAAGTGGCAGCGGTGAGCGTGACGTCCGGATTCCCTACTCCAGGCTCGTCCCTACTTTTGTAGTCACTCCGAGTTACGTCAGATGACGGGAGAATGGGCATCCCCGTGTAATCACGCCACCTTCACAGCTGTCTTCCAGTGCCCTGCGAAAGTCTGATCCCCTGTCGTGATATCGGTACGGACCTACTTAGCACAGGAATACCAAGGGTACACTGAGGAGCATGCCTCAGAGGAAATATGCTGCAGTATGCTGGTGATAGGAAGGACTTAAGTATACACATATGACCCGGGACTTCATATGGAGGAACACTGGAGTGACCAGCCCGTACGGTGGCAAATTTCAACTCCAGGGGTAGCAAGGTGGCTTGCCAAGGGAAGACACATGCTCAAAGAGGCTTACAGTGGTTGCTAAGGAGGAACCATGCACACAGAGCACACACCTAGCTGACGTCCAGGCAACAGACACTGGTGCCAGCATAAACAGTGCTGGAGGAACTCAGGATTTCAAGAGAAGACTCAGCTGAGGAAATACTGCACTTATCCAGTCCGTGGAGTGGAATGGCGGCAAGCGAAGCACCTGAGCGGGTCCAGGTACTAGCCAGTTGAGCGGTGAGGAGAGGACACAGGCTCCACTCAGAGATTGTAGAATCGTGGCGAATGTGTGGGGTGTTGCCCAGCCTGCACCTCTGCAGATGTCTGCCAGCGAGGCGCCGTGCGCTAGAGCCCAAGAGGAAGCCACACTCGGGGACGGAGTGCGCTGTCACACCAAGAAAAGAAAACATACTCTGCGTCCGTTTCTGAACCCCTTTAAATCACAGAGTTCAAAAGCCCCGCCGATGTTTATCCTTGCTTTTGCATGGCCTGTTCCCAGTCTCTTTTTTTTCTCTACCCACTCCGAAGTCCGAATTCTTTTGGGTTTTACAACTGATGAATCCCCAGTTGTCATTGGTGATTGTCGTTTGAACCTTTCTGGATTTGCCACAAGTTTAATTATTTAAAGTGCTGTGAGAAAAGGCTATACATTTTCACCTCCAACATCCTCACACACAATATAGCTTACTACCCGGGACTCTTTCTTTATATGTACAAATGTGACGTAATCAATGACGCAAAGACATGCTCGAATTTCCTGTGGAAATCCAACAGTACCACTGGAATTAAAATCACTATTACAAGCTAACAGTTTTTGAATCAAGCAAAGGAAAGCAGATATTTTTTAACACTGGCTGTTTTTTTTTAATTATTATTATTTTGTATAATTTTTAACTCAAAGTTACGGACTGGAGCTTTAAATATTTGAGTTCACGTAACATTCTTTCCTTAAAAATATATGTAACGTGATGCATACATTTTTAATTAAAGAATGTTGCATGTACTCAAAAATGTAAGTACATATAACAAAGGTTTTCAAGTTGGTATTACTTAAAAAGTATGATGCAAAAATGGTGCATATATATTTTAAGTAAATTTGTGAAATCTCTGTGTAAACAATAAGTGACGTACACGCACAAGCGATCACTTCCGGCGCATGCGCGGACCGAAGCGCCTGTGCCATCAGATCAGTTGGACATGGCTGTGGTTACACGAGGTAAAAACGATATAAATACTGTTCGTTTTCTCGCACAAACCGCTCGTTTCGTGTCTTAGGCCAACAATGTGTACTTACATTTACAAGTCATTAAATCATGTTTAATTTTGACTCTGTGCATGCTCTGAAGAGATGAACCGAGGATGGACCGCCTAAACCTGCATTAAATGACTTATAGACAACATATTTCAATTTTGAAAAATATCAAAATTGAAAATACTGTGTAAACAAAGACTTTGTAAACCAATGATGTAAACGCAGGGCCAGAGCTGGGGTTGTTGCTGTTGGATTAGGTTCCCCCATTGAAATCATCACAACCTTTTTCCCCTCTAGCGACCGCCCTGGGTAACCAAGCTCAATACCCAAGCCGGTATTTTTGTACCTCCGTATTTATGGGGTATAATAAAATTTGTAAAAAAAAAAATAACATTACTTTGGTTTTGCAAAGACTATACCATGTCAAGAAGACTCATTTCACCTGAGCCAATCAGTGGTCAAACAGCACTCGACTCGAGATGGCCAATTAAAATCCAGGTATTAATTATCAGAAGCCAAGTCTTCAGTTGCTTCAGGTTTCATCAGGTGTTTGTTTAACAGTCAAAAGGTGATATGTGAAATGTATCTGTATGATACAGCTAGGAATGCAAACAAACTCACTCAGCGCCGTTTTCAGCATATTAGGCATAATATTAAGAATGCATGTGTGCATATTACGAATGTATTTAATAAACTTAGTTAAACTTTCCCAGTGGCCTTTCAGTAAATTCTCATATCATCCTCAGATGATCATGGTAAACCATGTGGCTTTGACAAGCCGTTGATAATAGATTGTGGGTAGGCCAGTTGATATGGAAATTTTTATCATTCAGTAATCATTTACCATGTTCAAATAGCGCTATGGAGGCTGAAAAGTGGGGAAGAGGAAGCTTCAGAGCGGTACCGGCAATACAGGTTCAGGGAGGCAACGCACAGCAGTTCCAAGTTTCATTCTTGACAGAGGGAGGAGGGGAACTTCAGTCATTTTTGTTTTTGGGATCTGCATTCTGTCATGGTTGGCTGTAGTTAATAGCCCACAAAGACAAGGAATGGTTAACAGTCTTTAATATGAAACTCACAAGGATACAGAGGAGACTGAAACACAGCCAACTTAAAGGGATAGTTCACTTTGAAATTAATTTTTAGCTTACCTCAAGGGGGTAAGCTAAACAGGTGTCTTTGTTTCAACAGTATTTTCTATTTTAATATTTTTAGGTTAAACCGTTCTTGTCTGTCAGTCATACAGTGGGGCCAAAACGTATTTAGTCAGCCACTGATTGTGCAAGTTATCCTACTTAGAATAATGAGAGATGTCTGTAATTTTCATCATAGGTACACTTTAACTATGAGAGCAAAATGAGAAAAATAATCCAGGAAATCACATTGTAGGATTTTTAAAGAATTTATTTGTAAATTATGGTGGAAAATAAGTAGGCTATTGGTCACCCACAAACCAGCAAGATTTCTGGCTCTCACAGACCTGTAACTTCTTCTTTAAGAAGCTCTTCTGTCCTCCAATCGTTACCTGTATTATTGGCACCTGTTTGAACCCGTTATCTGTATAAAAGACACCTGTCCACAGCCTCAAACAGTCACACTCCAAACTCAACCATGGCCAAGACCAAAGAGCTGTCGAAGGACACCAGGAAGAAAATTGTAAACCTGCACCAGGCTGGGAAGAGCGAATCTACAATAGGCAAGCAGCTTGGTGTGAAAAAATCAACTGTGGGTGCAATTGGAAGAAAATGGAAGACATACACTCACCGGCCACTTTATTAGGTACCCCATGCTAGTAACGGGTTGGACCCCCTTTTGCCTTCAGAACTGCCTCAATTCTTCGTGGCATAGATTCAACAAGGTGCTGGAAGCATTCCTCAGGGAGTTTGGTCCATATTGACATGATGGCATCACACAGTTGCCGCAGATTTGTCGGCTGCACATCCATGATGTGAATCTCCCGTTCCACCACATCCCAAAGATGCTCTATTGGATTGAGATCTGGTGACTGTGGAGGCCATTTGAGTACAGCGAACTCATTGTCATGTTCAAGAAACCAGTCTGAAGATGATTCCAGCTTTATGACATGGCGCATTATCCTGCTGAAAGTAGCCATCAGAAGTTGGGTACATTGTGGTCATAAAGGGATGGACATGGTCAGCAACAATACTCAGGTAGGCTGTGGCATTGCAACAATGCTCAATTGGTACCAAGGGGCCCAAAAAGTGCCAAGAAAATATTCCCCACACCATGACACCACCACCACCAGCCTGAACCGTTGATACAAGGCAGGATGGATCCATGCTTTCATGTTGTAGACGCCAAATTCTGACCCTACCATCCGAATGTCGCAGCAGAAATCGAGACTCATCAGACCAGGCAACGTTTTTCCAATCTTCTATTGTCCAATTTCGATGAGCTTGTGCAAATTGTAGCCTCAGTTTCCTGTTCTTAGCTGAAAGGAGTGGCACCCGGTGTGGTCTTCTGCTGCTGTAGCCCATCTGCCTCAAAGTTCGACGTACTGTGCGTTCAGAGATGCTCTTCTGCCCACCTTGGTTGTAACGGGTGGTTATTTGAGTCACTGTTGCCCTTCTATCAGCTCAAACCAGTCTGGCCATTCTCCTCTGACCTCTGGCATCAACAAGGCATTTCCGCCCACAGAACTGCCGCTCACTGGATGTTTTTTCTTTTCGGACCATTCTCTGTAAACCCTAGAGATGGTTGTGCGTGAAAATCCCAGTAGATTAGCAGTTTCTGAAATACTCAGACCAGCCCTTCTGGCACCAACAATCATGCCACGTTCAAAGTCACTCAAATCACCTTTCTTCCCCATACTGATGCTCGGTTTGAACTGCAGGAGATTGTCTTGACCATGTCTACATGCCTTAATGCACTGAGTTGCCGCCATGTGATTGGCTGCTTAGAAATTAAGTGTTAAACGAGCAGTTGGACAGGTGTACCTAATAAAGTGGCCGGTGAGTGTACAAGACCACTGATAATCTCCCTCGATCTGGTGCTCCACACAAGATCTCATCCCGTGGGGTCAAAATGATCATGAGACGGTGAGCAAAAATCCCAGGAACTACACGGAGGGACCTGATGAATGACCTGCAGAGAGCTGGGACCAAAGTAACAAAGGCTACCATAAGTAACACACTACACCGAGAGGGACTCAAATCCTGCTTAAGCCAGTAAATGTCCAGGCCCATCTGAAGTTTGCCAGAGAGCATATGGATGATCCAGAAGAGGATTGGGAGAATATCATTGCATCTCAAGAACACCATACCTATTGTGAAACATGGGGGAGGAAACATCATGCTTTGGGGCTGTTTTTCTACAAAGGGACAGGAAAACTGATCCGTGTTGAGGGAAGAATGAACGGGGCCATGTATCGTGAGATTTTAAGCCAAAACCTCCTTCCTTCAGTGAGAGCCTTGAAGATGAAGTACTTGGATGTGACTGTGATTACAAGAGGTAAAACAATATAAATACTGTGTCTTGTCTTTGGCCATCAATGTGTACTTACATTTACGAGTCATTCAATCATGTTTAATTTGGACTTCTCTATGCATGCTCTTTTAGGTGGAACCAATGGTGGACCCCATAAATCTCCATTATATGACTGACGGACAAGAACGGTTTGACCTAAAAATATCAAAATTGAAAATACTGTGGCAACAAAGACACCTACATCTTGGATGCCCTTGAGGTAAGCTAAAACGTATAAAAAATCAATTTAATTAAGTCAACATTCCTTTTTTAAACATTCATGACAAACAATGCAGAACAGGAAACTAACTGAAAGTGCATTAGACCGCAAACAAAATGAGAACCTAACTAGACACCTAAACTGAGAACACTTGAGCTGCCTTTCCGCTGAAACTGGGTAGTAAAAATGATTCATGTGTATAATAACTACTTGTGGGAGGTTATGTGCGTTGTGTATGGACTCGCCTATTATGCCCTAGGCACCCACCGGCAGAATTGGCACCTGTAGTACCATACTGTTTCAACTACTCGAAATGGGTAAAAATGCACCTTATGTTTATGAGCAAAATGTGGAAAATATAAACCACTTATGGATAGTATTGATTTATGATATTTTAGTACACAGGCAAAGGAAATACCATGTGAAAAATCACTTCTTTTCAGCATAGTTTTTCTGTAGTGATGAAAAAAACAGCTTTGCCTTTCGATATCTGTTTAATGCAGAGCGTCACAGTTTTGAAAACTCACTGGACCAGTGTGGCAAATGACTCTATCGAAAGACCTGCCCATTGCGACTAACAATCATTCTGATAGTCTCGACTGTCCTTAGACAGGTAAGTCAACATATTTTTTCTGCTGATAGATAGCTATGTATGTGGATATACAGTATATGTGTAAAAAAATACATTAGCTATACTGTAAAAAAAATCTTTTTGGATGATTTTTGGAGATAAAAAGATATTATGACAGTGGATGGAAACAAGGAAATTGGGTAACGTATTTTACGGCGTCTGTGATACAAAGTAATTGCTTAATTTATTTCTTCAGTAGTAGACATTGTAATAACATGTAACAAAATGTAATAAACATGTACTGTAAGTAAGTTATGAAACAACCTGTACTTACAGATTGTAATTACACTCTTGTAATAGGCAGCTGCTGTTACACACATGTAACAGGCCGAGTTGGATTACATGCGTGTTACCAACTTGGTACAATGTAATTATATAAGAAAGTACTTTGTACTACTCAATGTAACAAGTACCATGTAACTATGGAAAGAAGCCTGCAGTTCCACATGGTCATTTTGTTCATTCTAAAATATGTATCAAGTATCAAGATTGTACTTAAGTGTACTTCATGTGTATAAGGTATGTAGATAGACACAAAGTACACTTAAGTACAATCTCGAATACACTTTATTTACGTAGCTTATCCCCGTGTAATATTATGTAAATGCAATGTAATTAGGAAGCTACGCATGCATTTATGCTGTGAATGAGGGAGTTTAGGCTCTAATTCAAACCAAAGTACATATGGATAAGGTATGTAGATATGCATGTAGTACACTTAAGTACAATCTCGATACACTTTATTTTACGTAGCTTATCCCTGTGTAATATTATGTAATTGCAATGTAATTAAGGAAGCTACCGCATGCATTTAAGCTGTGAATGAGGGAGTTAGACCTAATTCAAACCAATATACATATGGATAAGGTTTGTAGATGCCAGTGGTGGAATGTAACGAAGTACAAATACTTTGTTACTTTACTTAAGTACATTTTTCACGTATCTTTACTTTACTTAAGTAGAATAAATAGTGCATACTTTTTACTTTTACTTCGTTACATTTTGCAGCAATTATTATACTTTCTACTCCACTACATTTCTACAACTTCTGTTACATTTTCATTACATTTTCTGGTCAGTTTTTCCCCTGCCAAAACGTAATCTGACAATCCGTTCGTTGCACGTTTGTCTCACCAGTGACGTTTGGTTGCCATAGATATATCGACCCGGTCACACTAAATGCGTCTCGCACACAGTGTGTTTATCGATGCAATTCATATGCAAAAATGAGTTTTTACGTGCATAGGAAACACACCGTGTGTAATATAGGCCTACGTTTGGTTAGGATTATGGCAAGCCAAGAGGTTCAGAATTACACCATAAATGAATCGCGTTTACTGCCAAACATAGTTGTTAACATATAGTAAGGATAAGCATGGTGTATATTGCCTAATTGCAAGCTTGTTTCAGAAATGGTGACAACAATTTTTTTCCATCATTATTGAACATCATTATAGGAGTATTAGGTTGAATTAGTTAGAATTAAATGTTTTATTAATCATTAGAAAATAGACATTAAGATAATAAATTGTTATGCAAGTACTTTTACTTTTAATACTTAAAGTACATTTAAAATCAGGTACTTTGTACTTTTTACTTAAGTATGGTTGTCATTGTGTTACTTCTACTTTTACTAAAGTAAATATTTATCTGGTTATTTGTACTTTTACTTAAGTACTGAGATTCAGTACTTCCTCCACCACTGGTAGATGCACATGAATTACACTTAAGTACAATCTTCATTCACTTTAATTGACGTAGCTTATACCTGTGTAAGATTTTGTAAATTGAATGCAATTAAGAAGCTACTGCATGTATTTAAGCTGTAAACTAGAGGATTAATTCAGATGGATAAGGTTACATAGATACAAATGAAGTGCACTTAAGTACAACCTAGAAACACTTTATTTAGAAGGTACAAAATGACCATGTGTAACTGCAGGCTTTTTACATTAGGGACATATTTAAGTACTTGTTACATATTACCAAGTCGGTAACATGTAACCGACTCGACCTGTTGCATATGTGTAACAGCAGCTGCCTATTACAAGAGTGTAATTACAATCTGTAAGTACAGGCTGTTCCATAACTTAGTTACATGTTAATTACATTTTGTTACATGTTATTACAATGTCTACTACTAAGTAATTAATTGAGTAATTACACTGTATCACGGACACCGTAAAATAAAGTGTTACCGGAAAGTGTCAGATTATTTTACCATGTGTTGCAACCATTCCTGTCAGATCCAATGTACTGTAGACCGTTTTTAATCGGAATCGAGTCTGCAAATCTAGTCTTGTTTATAAAACAATCCTCAGTGAAATGACACGAACAGACAGACAATGTTTTACCCACATAATTAAAAATAAAGTTTAACCATGCATTCCTATTGGAATCCAGAGGTATTTAGAAGCTGAAGCAGCTTCAAACTCTCTCTTTCACAACCAGGCACTGTACAATATTTTGTAAACGGCATGTTTATTGCTTGTTTATCCCGCCCAGTTTGTTATCAGCGAGGTAGGCCTTGACGTTCTTAGCCAATGCAATGTAATGATTTTTATTTATTTATTATTGTAATAGGTTTCTTTAGGTTCACAGATAACGTATATGCTGTCAAATTAATCACATCTAACCTAGAAGTTTGTTGTGTGTATATGATTATATCATATGTGTATATATATATATTTTTTAACTATAGACCTATTGTGTATATGTCTGTGAGTATGTACTGTATACACACATGTAATGGAGGCCAGCTAGTAGTCGCTGTGCAAGTAATCTAGAGACAGATGCTAGAGGCTGCAGGTGGAGGGGTTACATTGGTGCCGTGACCCAGATGACAGTGAGGTTTCAGGGGGGTGAGTGTAAAGTCTGCTCGCATTATATCCGATTGACAACTATATAAAGGCATTTAATAACATGAATGCGAATGAAAAAGAAAGATTTCCCGGATGCAGAAATTAAAGTTTTATTATCAGAAGTTCATTCAAAACGCCAATTTTATTTTCAAACGTACATAGTGGCCTATCAGGTCCTAAAAAAGGAAACTTGGCAGCATATTACAGATGCAGTTAATGGAGTTTCATCTGTTAATCGAATAGTCCCAGAAGTGAGAAGAAAATGGTTCGACATTAAGCTTGACAGCAAAAAACGAATTAGTTCACTTCGGAAAAATCGTATTCAAACTGGAGAAGGACCGCCATCGATCACCAGATCTGCTATTACTTATGGAAAGTTTCCGCCATAGAATGAAAAATAAAAAAGGTAATTGCGACTTTTTATCTCACAATTCTGAATTTTTCTCACAATTGCGAGTTTACATCTCCCAATTCTGACTTTATTTCTCAAAATTGCTAGATATAAAGTCAGAAATTCGTGATATAAAGTCAGAAAGGCATGAAATAAAGTTAAAATTCTTAACTATTCTGAGGTATTCTGAGTATTTTTCCCTTAGAATTAGCCTGATAACTTGCAATTGCGAGTTTATATCTCACAATTCTGAGAAAATATGTCAGAATTTCGACATATAAACTCGCAATTATGTGTTATAAAGTCAGAACTGCGAGATGTAAAACTCGCAATTGTGAGAAAAAAGTCAGAATTTTTATAAAAAAAATAAAAAGTCAGATTTTATATCACGCAATTCTGACTTTATATCTCGCAATTCTGACTTTATATCTCGCAATTCTGACTTTTATAACACAATTGTGTGATAAAAAGTTGCAATTATTTTATTTTATTTTTTTTTATTCAGTGGCGGAAACAAGCTTCCATAAATTACTGGCTCTCATAATATAAGTAAAAAGAAAAAACGTATGTAATTACTATATAAAATATTTTTTCAAAATGCTGTTTAAATATGTACCCGATTAAGGTGAATTAAAATGCAGCCTTATTAATGAGCAAAACGTTCAGATGTTAAGCGCACCATTTACAGGTGGCTGGGAGCAGGTGTAGATTTATTGCGTACCAACTAACATTTGGAAAATACGAACATTTTAATGAATCTGAAAATTTACGCCAGAACCACTTTACACACGAGACGTTTCATGAATGAGACCCAATGTTGGGAAGATTGTTTCAGAGTTTTGGTGCTAAATAGGAAAAGGATCTACCACCAGAGGTCGATTTTGATATGTATTATCTACTGGCCGGAGTTTTGAGATCGCAATAGATGTGAAGGACTATAATGCGTTAAGAGTTTGCTCAAGTACTGCGAGCTAAACCAATTAGTGCTTTTTAAGTAATCAGCTATATATTAAAATTTATACAATGTTTAATAGGCAGCCAATGCAGAGTTGACAGAACTGGGCTAATATGTTCATACTTCCTGGTTCTGGTTAGAACTCCAGCTGCTGCGTTTTGGAGAAGCGCACCGTCCGCTCAGAGTTTGTCTAAGCCCCCAGCAAGAGGAAAGGTGGGCGACCCTGAGATGTGGTGACTGCTCTTTGGGAGGGTGTCTCTGCATCCCTCCTTCCCCCGGAGTAGGCCGGGTGGAGAAAATTTTCATGTGTTTCTGTTCCGCCGCTGGCCCCCTGGTCGGCGATAGCCACTTGAAGAGCGGTTTCCTCTTCCTCTGGGTGACTCATGGTCAAGACTGGCAGTCCAGGTCTCGCTCAATTGCCTCGCCGCTCCCAGTCTCCTCCGTCCAAGAGGGCCAGAATGATAATGTGCGCCGCCACTTTGCCTCGCCGCTCTCATTCCCCTCTCCCCAGCACTCAGATGGCAGTGATGCCACCACGGCCTCGCCACTTTCGTCTATCGCTGGGCATGGAAACCAGGACTCGACACCCCCGAGCCTTGCACCTCGTTACTTTTATGTCTCGATTCTCCCTCGATGCAGACCATTTCTTTGGTTTGCGTTCAAGACTCGAACATATCAGTACAAGGTCCTACCCTTCGGCTTGACTCTGGAGTTTGCAATAAAAAATACCAAATATTAGGGAAGTAACAAATCACTGGATTGGTTAGAATAATGGTCATTTGATTTGCTCTTTTTTATGTGACTAGTGAAATTTACCTATAGCCTCGATAAGGGTAGGTTTAGTGGTGGGGTTAGGCATTTGTTATTGTGGAGCTAATAGTTCAAGTAAATCTAGGGTGAGTGGTTGATCCTACTGTTTTTGGCACTTGATTAAAAAAATGCTTTGTTAATAATGAGGAGGACGTTTTAAACTATGAAACTTGCATGTCAAAAGATCAAGGAAAAAAATATTATTCATGCCATGAACCTTTAATTATAGTAAAAGAGACTTTTTATTATTAAGAAACAAATCAGATATTAAAATGCTAAATAACATATAAGGAAGAGTAAAATATAATAAATAATCACTATAAATAAACATTGTACTTACAGACAGAGCATTTATTTTATTTTAAAGCTTATTTTATATTTTAAGCCAATTATTAATGGTTTCTCCATTTTCTTCCCTGCATTAGTGAATGTCAACGTACAAAATGATGTCAACAACTCCTTCCAAAACCAAACGGAGCATTATATTTGCCTTGTTTTTGTTGGCATGTTTTATAGTCTATATATTCTACCTCATACCAATGGATTTCAAATATTCACCCATAAACTTGTTCAGATTTCCTGGCCAGACAAATAACATCAGCACAAACACATGCCTCGATGTTCTTAAGATGCAGAACTTCACATGCACTGTGAATATTCCTATGGATAAACCCCTGATGACAACATCTGCATCAAAACTCTTGACTACAGCTGAGAAAGAAGAACCAGAAACCATTTTATTGATCTGGATGTGGCCTTTTGGTGTTAGCTTTGGCTTAGGACCCTGCAGTTCGGCTTACAATATCCATGGCTGTCGTTTAACAGATGACAGAAGTCTGTTTAATCAAGCACACGGGGTTATGTTTCATCATAGAGATATCAGAGGGGATTTATCCAACATGCCGAAACTTCCACGACCTGCCTTCCAGAAGTGGATATGGTGGAATATGGAGTCTCCAAGTAATTCAGCTTCATATCCCCGTTAAAGGATCTGTTTAATCTGACTTCAAATTACCGCCGGGATTCAGATATTCCTGTACCTTACGGGTGGCTCTCAGAGGCCACAGAGGAAGAGAAAATTTATACTATCCCAAAGAAGGAAAAATTAGTTTGCTGGGTAGTAAGTAACTATAATCCAAGCTTTAAGCGTTCACAATACTATAATGAGTTAGTGAAATACATTGATGTGGAAGCCCATGGAGGACAGTTCAACAAACGATTGAGTAATGATGAGTTTATAAATTTGATGTCCACTTGCAAATTCTACTTGTCGTTTGAGAATTCCATTCACAGAGACTACATAACTGAGAAGGTGTTTAACCCTCTTGTGTTTGGTACCGTTCCTGTGGTTATTGGTCCACCGAGAGAGAACTATGAGCAGTTCATACCAAGTGAAGCCTTCATCCATGTGGATGACTTTCCATCCCCAAAAGAACTGGCTGATCATCTGAAACTCATGGACCAAAACGAGGACCTGTACAGGCAGTACTTCACCTGGAGAGAACATTTTGTTTCAAAGCAAACATCATTTGGTCTTACCCACGCCGTCGGATTTGTGATCATATTAAAAAGAATAAGCACTACACAGTGGTCAAAGATATCAACAGCTGGTACTGGGGTTAGGCGGAGCATTTTAAGATGATTCTGACTGACCAGCATTATATTCATAAACCATAATACATGTATGGAAAATTATGTTTTTTTTGTTGTTTTTTTTTTACCTGTATGGGGCAGGGATCAAAATGATTCTAAGAACAAAATCAAAAATGTTTGTTTTTTTCTGTAGAATGTAAATTCTGCTTATACTGTGGTTACAAACAGGTGAATTGATAAAAAAGTCTGCATCTATGAAAAATCTGACAGACGAGATGACACAAGGTAAAGCTGTTTACAGGTAACAGCCTACTGATTCACATTGGCTGCTCCTGTCACTTCCTAAAACATTTACTAAGGCCGTTTGTCAATGAGCTTGTTTATCCACTCTGGATAAAGAATAATGTGAAGACTGGAGAGAAAGAGAATTATATTTGCTAACATCTGAAAAAAAAATCTGATTGACAGACAAAACACAGTTTAGAAGCCAAGAACCATCAAGTTCCCTGTGAAACTGGTTTGTACACTAAGATAACTTCTCTATTACTGGGACTATCAGGGTACTGGTATGTACCAGCCCATTTAACACAATGAGGTGCTGAACAAAAACCGAAACATATCATTGGAATGACAACCTTTATTAATATATATTCACTGGGACTAGTCACATCATTTGTGCCTTACTGTTGGTTTGTTTGCTTCTATTGCTCTTCTTATTTGCATAAAATGTAGAAGCCACGTGGTTTGCCCAGTTTAAAGCTATTGGGAAATTAAGGTCCTTTAAAGGATTAGTTCACAAAAAAATTAAAATGTTGTCGTCACTCAACATCAAGTTGTTTCAAACCTGTATAAATTTATTTTTTCTGTTTAACACAAAGGAAGATATTTCGAAGAATGTCGGTAACCAGACAGTTGATGGACCCCATTGACTTCCATTCTGAAAAAATACTATGGAAGTCAGTGGGGTACATCAACTGTCTGGTGAGTAAATGATGACAATTTTCAAGTGAACTAATCTTTCAATGGCACAGCTTTGTCGTTAAATTGGTTTTTATGGTACATGAACCTGATCTTTTAGATATGGCAGTGGCAGTGAACGCCATTATTAAACACTGGGGGATGAAAACCAGTTGGACTGGTTTCTTGAAGCATCATTTGTATATGTTACTTGGTTTGTTCTAATCAAACTAATGGTTTCCCCTTTATATCTAATGTAGTAGTTAAAGAAATTCAGGCACTTCCAAATGCATTTGGATTTGATTGTCCAAGTAGGTTTGGGGCCACTATATATCAATATTATAATATATTTTATTTGATATATATTTATGCTAAACTCTTTAGCCTTAAAAATAAAATGAGAATAGCGCAAAGCTAACTGAAAGCCAAGGACAGAATCAAACATCAGGACAGAACTGATTCAACTGGATTTTGTTAGAGTAACAATGTAGTCATTTCCTGAGATTTAAAGGGGTCATGAACTGGCTTTTTAAATTTTTTTATATTGTTGTCTGAGGTCAACTTATGACGTTCGCTTGGTTTTTACATTAAAAAACATCACAAATGAATAAGTAATAGGCTATTTTCTACCGTAGTTTTGAGCCTAGCTTAAAAATGCTCGGTTTTTATAGGTGTCTCGCATTGAAGACTTTGAAGTAAACGCCCACTGCTGTGAGTGGAAAACAGTTTTGCGTATTATAATGAGTTTCACTTGTCAGTGCATATTTATTACTCGGTAGCTCGATACGGTTTGTCATCACGATGTAGGCCTATGTTATTTAGCAAAGTGCGTAATGCTCGAATCGGTGGGCGGGGCTAAACCGGCCGTGTTGAAGTAGGCATTGATCTTCTGCGGGGTTGGTGTTTTATCCTCTGTGACGTCATAGTTCCCCACTTTGAAAAACGAGTCGTTTGCTGAGGCTGGTGTCAATAAAAGCTTTTATTGGACTAACAAGTACGTTTTCAGTTCTGAAACTTTCTTATAATACGATGACCTCTTAGATGTCAAAAGCTCAAGGAAAATTTGATTTCTCAGTTCATCACCCCTTTAACATAAATGGGGGAAACACCATCTTTGGTTTGTTCCTTGTTCCTGGTCCTGACCTGGAGAGTTAGCGTATTGCTCCAACACACCTGCTGTAATATTCAACTAAACCAAAATACTTTGATTAGGTGATTCACGTGAATTTAATTTGATTTGGAACTAAACTCTACAGGACAGTGGCTCTTCAGAATCAGGAAAATTAACGAGAGACCCTGCTCTCATGACGCCAATAAAAAATGTTTTGCTTTACATTAATTCAGCTGGAACAAGTCACCGTATAATGAATGAAACTTTTAGCTAGGTAACCATTTTGTAAGCCGTATGTTAAATGTTACATGAAATTAAAATACACCATTTTTACGTAAAGTTTCTGTTTTGCAAACAAAAAACGGCTCACAGCTGGTCTAAATATGTTCACCTTGGTCCATTTATGTATATTTATATATAAAATTGTATCTTAGTAAAATGTGTCAACATTTAACATTTTTTTTCCAATGTATTGTTAGACATTCAAGTAAGTTTCATATAAAAGTGTAATTGGCATTTTCTCCCAAAAAATCTTGCCATGTCATCATTGGTGTGCAATGAATCTTGGGATAGGCTAGGCGGCGAAGAATCCATCCATTCTATCCTTTTCAGCCCGTGGGAAACGAAGGACGCGTTTGTAAGCCGTGTTCGAAGGAGCCTATGAATTGGGACACCTTTCGTTGCACTGCTGTAATGTATTTGTTGTGAATTCTTTACACTTTATGTCTTTAGGTATTGTTTACTGCTGTATTCTATATCCTTGAAGGGTTTATTATATAGAATACTTACTTAATACATCAGTTAAGTAAGTAGTATGCAATTTTATTGGATGTGGTTTTGGCGTAAGTAACGCGGTCTCGGTTACGCAAACAGAGTGGTTAGAATGTGACGCAGTTTTCCACCCCGTGCAGCATCTTTTAGTGCAGGACAAAAGTTATTGACAAAGTGAGTTTATTTCCTGACTTTAGAATTGTAATACTGGATGTTTATACTGCTGAAATTATTTCTAATATTAAGCCTGTGTAACGGGTCAAATATGTGTTTCCACCATAGACTGTAAAAAAAGATGGACGACGCCCCTTCGCTCTTTTCCATCAAAGAGAACGGAAGCCGCCATTGTTTCGATATGACGCTGACATCTTGGGACTTGAGTCTTCGCACTTGCGTTTCAGGGACCAGACATGCGCAGTCGTGAGCAGGAAGTAAAGCCGCGGAGAATCAAGGCCGCGCCCTCACTCTCGCTGAATCAAACGCAAGCACATGCCCCGCACTTTCTGCTTCGTTCCTCTCCAGATCAAGACGTTTTGGCTTCACTTTTGAGGGATTGTGCGGCACTTGGTTTCCACTTGCTATATTTATTTTCATGCACGGCCCCTTTAAATCGCACTCTCCGCCCAGATCTGATAGTTGGATGAACTGGTTCCGGTCAGGTCAATTAGATTCACGCCAGCCGCGAGAGTGAATGGCTGCGGTGAGTGAGTGCTCCATGAGTAAAACGTATAGTGATAAATGTATAACCATTTTATGGGTTCATACTGAGTTATATGTGTTTAGATGTGTGCTATTCAGACCCGATATTCACGGGAATTCGTACGAATTTTACAAGGTGGCTAATTCGTAACAATTTATACGACCTCACTCGTACAAATTAGTACAATTTTGCTAAATCGTACATATTTTACGAATTGGCCAATTCGTATGAATTCGTACGAATGACCTACCCCTAACCCCGCCCCTAAACTTAACCGTCACGTGGGTTTACAACAGAATGATACGAATTTGTACGAGTGAGGTCGATACGAATTAGTACGAATTAGCCACTTTTTAATCACTCGTATCGAATTCGTACAAATATAAGTCGTGAGATAGGGTAGGTGCTATTTGATTTGTGCTTGTGCCGCTGTTATATGTATTGTAATATTAAGTTTAATGTTCACCTCCATTATAGAACACCACGAGGGTGATTGCTGAAACTGATCACCGCTGTTCTATGTTATTCAACAGAATAAAAAGCCATCAGAAAGCTTGATTTGGTGTCCATCTTGAGTTAACACAATAAAACGCAGAGACAACACTGTTACACCTGTAAGTCAGCGGGTGTTGCGCAAACTTTATGTATATTATGCCGCGTTCCAGGCAACCTGTAACCCCGTGTTTTCGATGTACCATACAAAACAACAATGACAGCCCCAACGGATGCAGTGTTTCTGCAGGCTGTTTACGGTGAGAATACACTTTAGGACAATATGACGTTAACTAGTTTTCAGTCCATTGAGAGCAAGGATAAATTAATACCAAATACATTTTGAAATATACAAATAAAGTAAAATAAAAAGTGTAACAGCATATCTTGCCTTATTTTTCCTCCTCAGTTTGCCACAAATAAACAATGTGTAAGCACCTTCAGCGTTAGAAATTATTGCAAATGCGCATGAGCCCCGTCAGGTCCGCCATGCTGGTTTGTTTACATCTAGCTACCACAATTCCTTGCGGTCAGGTAGTTTGGCGTGAATGACCTGGAATGCTACAAAGTCGTAAGTAGTAGTTTGAAGTCGTTATTTACGTGCTAAAAAACCTGCCTGGAACGCAGCATTATTTTGTCATGTGAAACGCACGTGAAAGTGCCGCTAGCATCGATTGCTTATATTGCTAATATTGGCCATACCTCGTTTAAAGGGGTGGTGGATGGCGTTGATGGTGATGTTGCTGTTGGTGCATGAACAGTATCTGCAAAGTTGCAGTGCTGAAAGTTCAAATGTAAGCAGAGATATCGTCTTTTAAATATCAGGAAGTTTTATGCCTTCAAAAACAACTCGAATGGGTTTTAGGCGTCACTAACCCATAGATTTGCATCGACCCTCCCTCCGGAATATCCAAAAAAGGGCATTGCCATATTTCTGCGGCTCATCGAAAGTGTGTTATTTTCACCCAGCTGTCAGGTCTTCTGTGTTCGGGCTTCCCACGGACATGCAGTTAGTCAACAATGGATACAATTTATGTTTGATTTTGTTCCTGAAAATGACAGCTCTCTGTACTGCACATTTTTAGAAATAAAGCTTCCAGAATCTCCACGAATTCAACACCGGATTCAAACAAGAAACTGTTACTAAAACATGAAGCAGTTCCAACTTTAAAACCAGAGGCAGCAGTTGTTGGACCACAACCTGTAAGTAAGCTAAGACTTAATCATTTTAAATGTATTTGCATGTATAATTTCAGACGTAATGTTTAGTTTTATCAAATGCCAGCGCTGGCTTTATAAGACACTTAGTTATGCTGACAAACGCGTACAAACATTTTGGACCTGAATTTTCTATATGTACTAATGTTGTAAATGTATTTTTCATGTATGTATACTTTATGGTGTTATTTTTCAATTTGATCAAGAACGTAAACCAGTGCCAATGCTGTTTGTGTGTATAGTAGCCAGTTAGTTTGATGCTATTTTGTGTAAGACAAATGTGTATAAAGTGAAAAAAAATATAGGCACATTACCATTCAGAAACGTTTTGTAAGAGCCGTGTGTGGTGAGGTTCTGCTTGCCTCTCTTCATCACCGCTTTCTGCTGATTCTGGCTCAAACTGATACTGCAGTATCGAACACCATTATTTACATTTGACATGAACGACACATGCAACTTTCGCCCGTAAAGGTAATGGGCGTTAAGTATCCGGACAACGTACACTACTAGTTTAGCCAATCACAACACACCGGCCCAAACTAACCAATCGGAACCCACTGCCTGTTTCTGAGGGAGTGGTTTCATAGACTCAGGATGTGAACCGGTTCGTTCAAATGACAGAGGAGAGCGCGGCTTACAATAAAGTTGAAATTTATGAAAAATAAAAACACGAATATATGTTATATTGCACCCCATAAACACAATCAAAGAAAAAAGCAGTAAACCACTCCTTTAACTAAGTCTTTGCATCTGTACAAGATATTCTATATTGGTTATACTTTTAATACCATTGCGTTGCTTCACTGCCATTTACATATCTCTCCCGTGGCCTCATGGGATAGTAGATGTCCATTGAATGTGAAATAGAATCTCGCCAGAAGCAGCAAGTCATTAGGGTACATTTTGCCTACTCTTTTATGAGTTCTGTGAATTCAGACATTCTTCTTTTGTCACATACTGTTTATCACCTACAATATAGTAGGGAAGTATGTGATTTCAGCTGCAGCTATGGTGTTTCAATCAGCTCCCTAGTTTATTATTCAGGGCACTGATTCAGGGAGTCTGGCATTTTAAGGGCTGTCTCAATCTCAAAATTCTTCCAGTGCCCTAAAGGTTCGCCCCCTAAAAAGTCCCACAATGCGCCATGGAAAAAAGGGAGCATCGATGCTCTCTATGTTCCCTTAACAAAAATTTCCTAAACGATGTGAGCCAACTCAACTCAATAAACATGATGCACAATAAATGTTGTGAAAAAAAACAAACCATTATTACATTTTATTTTACCACAAACATACATCAATAGACATGTGGTAAACATAATATAGCTAACATTTAAAATGAATCCACGGCTGAAATGTTGCATACACAATAATGTACTTTAAACACGAAATTAAACATGTTTTAAATCCATATTTGTGTTTCAGTAGTCTCAACTGATCAACAGGTTATGTTATTAGGACAGTGTTTGAGTCTGTGCTGAACTGCACAACTGGAGAATTAGTCCATTCATTGGCCAGTAGATCATCTCTGTCGTTTGCCTATCGAATAAAACACAACAAGATATTAGCAAATAAATCTCCACAGTCCCAAAGTTTATGCTGTGTTGCTTCTTTGTAACAGGTCTATAAATGAACAATTAATTTTTTTATTTCATAATTTTACTCTCTTTTTTTTTAAGCAAATATTTTTCAATTTTTTTACTAATATATTTGATATTGTTGAATATTTATTTACATGGAGGTCTGTTGTTTTTCCTGTTGCTTCCACTCTTGTGGCGGCCTTTTCTGTAATGTTCAGGAAAAAAATAATTCACATTAAAACGTTTAGGCAACAGAAACATTTCTATTAAATATTGATTGACAAGTGAATGTTTATCGAACAATTAAGTGCATAATTTATTAAACACCCTCATATAATAATAATCATAATAGATGTCTTACTATTCCATGACCACAATTTCCAAGAAACTCCAGAAAACACAAATAATATAAGCACTGCTCCACACACTAACGCAATCACCCGAATAAGGTATCTGAAACAAAAAAAGGAATTGTTAAACTTATACCGAAGATGAGATATGTTAATGAATACTTTGAACATACCTGCTTTCATAAGTGGGTAGAGGTGCAAATGTCAAATCTTTTGATGATACAGTAACTATAGAGTTACCATCAACATATGGAGATGTTGATCTGGTTCAGTGGAGTCGTAACTGTACCACTGCGGTGAGAAGGGTTCTCTTTTGAGTTCTCTGTTGTGGTTTGATTGGATGAGGACTGTATTGTAGAATAAAACTGCTTTGGTGATGCTGTAGATGTCTGGCCAGGTTTTGCAGTCTGAATTAAAGTGCTTTCTGGTAATTTTGATTTTGTGGGCATAGGAGGTGTGATTGAATTATGGTTGTGTACATCCATAGCTGAAGTGAAGAATGGTGCTGTAAATAAAAAGGATCAGGTCAGATTAGACACACAGTCTGTTTTAAACAGCAGTAATGTGTTATTTTGCTTTATCAAGAAATTCATCATGAAAGTCTATGAAAGGTTATTGTCTGTGAAGGAGAAGTGTGTCCTTCATTGAACGTTAAAATGCTTTAACGGTCAGAACTGTGGCGCAGTGGTCTGTATGCACTCAGGATATACAATGTTACTGTAGTTTACAGGAGCCAGTTTCTTACCCCTACTTTCCTGTCTACTACACTTTTGGTGATTCCAAACAAAAGTCTTAAAGGCCAGGGATAGTTCACCCAAAAATGGTAATTTTGTCATAATTTACTCACCCTCAAGTTGTTCCAAACCTGAATGAATTTATTTCTTCTGTTGAATTCAAAAGAAGATATTTTGAAGAATGCTGGTAACAAGAAAGTTGACAGTAGCCTTGTATTTTTTTCCAACTATGGAAGTCAATGGCTACCATCAACATGGTTAGCAGCATTTTTCAAAAGACACACTTGACATTTTGATTGGATTTTGTTGCAAAATAAAAGGTCCACTATCCAATGTCAATAGTGTAGAGTTGAATGAAGCTCAGCTCACAAACGGAACAAACAAGCAGGTTTCTGTTGGTCAACGCAGCAAATTTGCTTGTAAGTAACGGCTTCGCGTTGTGCCTAACAACACCCTTCAGCCGTTACTCGAGCCCGTTCTCATCCCAAGGCGTCATATACGACGCTTTTGCCAAAGCATAGACATCCAACGCACATGGCACCCTTCAGCGTCAAATGAGAAGCAGATATATATGGGGCAGAAGGCGCCTCCTAGTGGTCTAACCCTACCCCATACCTAAACCTACCATAACCAAAGTGTCTCAATTGACGCTAAAGGGTGCCATGTGCGCTGGTTGGAACTCAAATTAAATGTGTTTATGTTGCAGAAAAAGAAACCCTTGTTGCTATATATGTGAACAACTGTTATTTAAAACATACT
This sequence comes from Hybognathus amarus, assembly GCA_030378365.1. Lineage (NCBI taxonomy): Eukaryota > Metazoa > Chordata > Actinopteri > Cypriniformes > Leuciscidae > Hybognathus > Hybognathus amarus. The sequence goes on from JAQIUQ010006537.1 coordinate 76,063, forward strand.
TGTATTGGCATCTGTAATGAGTTGCCTTGAATTTACATTGATGTGAACAGGAGCCTGAACTTCCCCAGCCATACACCAAAACCAGCCCGCGTCTGTCCACTTCAGTCCGGTCAGTGTCACTGTATAAACCCCATCATTTGTATCATTTATCTGTAGCGCTGCACCGCGGGGTGGCTCTAAATCTTGAGCCGTTTGACAAGAGCGCAAATCCCCACTTCTGCACCATTTTTTTTCCTCATCTATAAGTTTGTCACTGTAAAGACACTGGACGGTAACATTGCCGCCCTCTTCACCTGACACCCTATTGCTGGCCACTGACAGATCTGGAGTACCTGAAAACAATCAAATGGCAAAAATCAATTACTCTTGGAACCATCAATAGTCTCCATAGTGGTGCTGAATCATCTCAAAAACATTTACCCTCAGTGACGGTTAGTTCTAGAGATGTTCTAACATTGGAACCTGGCTTCCTCACGGCACACCAATAACGATTTGAATCACTTCTGCGTAGGTTCGTCATCGTCATGGTCGTTACCAGTTCATCTGGGCTGGTGTAAAAGCTGATGCCGGTTCGCTTCTCTTGGCTGGTAGGTCGCATTGTCAGGCAGGTCATCCAGTTTTTTCCTTTGCACCAGAACTTAGGAAGGTCCTTGTGCAGGAGATGGTAGTGACAGGGAATAGTGACAGATCCCCCACTTTGTGCTGTTATCTTCTTTACTGTCCATAGAGAGTTGGTACCTGTGAGTCATAGAAGGATATACCTTTATGTGGATCACAAAGAAGTTAAAAGGCCAGTTTACACTGCACCAACTATGAATGTGCTGTGCTGGTTGTCGTAGATTAGCTTTTAGGTCTGGAGTTCACACAGTAAAACCTTCTCTCTGCATTTTAAAATTATTTTTTGTCAGGTTGTCTAACGGCTGCAGATCACCAGCAGGGTCACCAAATCCAGCAAGGCAGCATTAGTTTACCAACATCCTTAACAACCCTCTACCTCACATAGACTGGCTCTGAGTCTATCATAATGAGCAGAGGATCTGAATCAGGTGTGTTAAATATGGGAGACATAAACAATATGCAGAGCAGTGGGTCGCGAGGACTGGAGTTGAGAACCCCTGCTGTAAAGTGAATTACACCAGTTAGTCCTAACCGGGGGTTTGTGGACAAAAGCCCAAATTAATAAGCTGCCATTGGTCACATAATGGCCCAGAGGGATCATAGGAGTTTGTGGGATGCCCACTCTCCTATAGACTTGGTGGGAGTGGGCCTTTTAGGACTATCCTCGATTTAACGTGATTTAGACTGCCGAAGAGCGAAACCCCACCACCCCCATCCCACAGATCCACTATTTGTCCAATAACCCACTAATTGATCAGACGTCCCAGACACTACCCCAGCCACTCCCGGGCCACGCCCGCATCCCACAAACCCACTATATTTACCAAATGTCACAGGACCACCCCCGCCCACTCCCAGGCCACGCCCCCATCCCACGAACCCACTATTTGTCCAAAAACCCACTATATTTACCAAAAGTGCCGTAAACCCACACCCACCAGTCCCGGGCCACGCCCCATCCCACGGAACCACTATTTGTCCAATAACCCACTATATTTACCAAAAGTGCCGTAGACCCCCACACACACACACACTCTGGGCACGGTGGGGGGCGCCTGATGGGCGCCACCCACCCCGATCATGGAGCCCCAACCCGGCTTACTTTTCTGGTTACACCTCTGGGTTGGGGTAAGGGTAAATTGTTGCATTCGGTATGTCGGTATGTCGCTAGGGAGAGCCCAAGAGTCAGCGTGCCAAATTTGGCGCCCCTGGGACATTTCTGTAAAAATCCCACTCACCCATTAAATTAATGTATTTTGCTATAGTGGTTTTGTGGACACCGCTTCACAATGGCCTATCGACTAGGGGGCGCAGTTTTCCTTCTCGCCATGGCCCCCCGGTGCGGGCGGAAAAGTTTGGGGGCCCTCGGACCTCGTTCAGTGGTCGAAAGGCCCAAAAGGGACGCTCGTCCGCAAGACCCACTACGAAATAAGTGGTCTATGGGACGGCCCCCGTACAGGGACGCAGGGTCATGGCACATTGAGATTGAGATCTGGGCCCTTCAGGGGCCCCCGACACATGGCCCCGAAGGATGAAAACCTAGGACCTTCCTGTGGCAAGTGTGCCACTTTTAACCAACTTTCACTCAAAAGCCTCTTAGGGTAGATGAGTGGAAGAGCCTTAGACCCGAGATAAGGGTTAAAGGGGTCAAATGGGTTGCCTTTGCTCTAGCGCCCCCTGCTGTCAGTATGTCGCTCAGGTGGGGCCCAAGGGTCAGCATGCAAAATTTGGGGCTGCTGGGACCTTTCTGTCAAGATCCCACTTGCCCATTAAATGAATGTATTCGCCATAGGGGTTTTGTGGACGCCGCGTCGCGAATGGCCGATCGACTAGGGGCGACATTTTCCGACTCACCACTGCCCCCTGGTGTGGGCGGAAAAATTTGGGGGCCCTCGGACCTCGTTTAGGGGTCGAAAGGCCGAAGAAGGGACGTTGTCCGCAAAACCACTATTTGTCCAATAACCCACGTCGCAATGGCCGATCAACTGAGGGGGCGACGTTTCCGACTCGCCACGGCCCCCTGGTGTGGGCGTGAAAGTTTGAGGGCCCTCAGACCTCGTTCAGGGGTCGAAAGGCCGAAAAAGAGGGATGTTGTCCGCAAAACCACTATTTGTCCAATAACCCGCGTCGCAATGGCCGATCGACTAGGGGCGTTGCTACGGCTCCCTGGTGCGGGCGTGAAAGTTTGGGGGCCCCTCGGTCCTCGTTCAGTGGTTGAAAGGCTGAAATAGGACACGGCCCGTTTCAAATATAGCGGGTTATTGAATAGTGGGTTTTTGGACACGTGTGGTCAGAGATACATTTTAAAAACTGCATTTACATTTGTGAAAAACTCTGGATTCTAATAGAGGGCCATAACACTTAGAACTGAGAGGGAAAATGGAGGCTCTAGACCCTTCCAGAGCTGAGATATTGAGATATTTATAGTGGCATAAATGCTAGGTAGATCTCAATATCTCAGCTCTGAGTCTAGAGCCTCCATTTTGGCACTCAGGTCTAAGTCTTATGGCCCCTTTATCAGAATCCAGAGTTTAAAGAAGATTGGAGAAACTGATTCAGAAACTGAAACTGAACGACAGGGGTACCACTGTGTTTTTTTTTTTTTTTTTTTTTTTTCTCGAGTCAAAATTTTAAGTGGCTCTGATCTTCTTAAAACTCTAGATTCTGATAGAGGGCCTTGGGACTTGGGACCTGAGTGCAAAAAATGGAGTCTCTAGACCAGGGCTATTCAATTAGCTTCATTCAAGGGCCGCATTATTAAATCGAAAAGTTAGACTGGGCCGGTGGGCTTAGCTTATTTATTGACACATAACAGTATCAATAAGTAAGCTAAAGTAAACAACAACAAAAAAAAGGTTTTGCATTTACTAGGAAATGTGGTACCCAACCGTATGCAGACCATTATAAATAACTTTTTACAGCTATATACAAATATATTGAGTTATACAATATCATAGCTATTGGTAAGAATTATTTTATTCAGGGCCCAAGCCCTGAAAGGGCGCAGAGCCCCTATTGTTTTCCTTCCGATTATTCGGGCCCAAGCCCTGAAGGGCGCAGAGCCCTATTGTTTTCCTTCCGATTATTAGGGCCCAAGCCCTGAAAGGGCGCAGGAGCCCTATTGCTTTCCTTCCGATTATTATTATTTTTTTTTTTCAGGCCCAAGCCCTGAAGGGCGCAGAGCCCTATTGTTTTCCTTCCGATTATTTTTATTAGGGCCCAAGCCCTGAAAGGCGCAGGGCCCTATATTTCCTTCCGATTATTTTTTTTATTTTTATTTTTTTATTTTTTTATTTTTTCTAGCGACTATTCGGGCACTTTTGGGGCCCTTAACATGCTCGAAAACTCTTGAAACTTTGCACACGGGTCAGAACCCGCGCCATCAGAGCCGGGCTGAAGCTGGTACCCGGGCGTGGCAGGGCGGCTCGTCAGCGCCCCCTGGAATGGGGTCCGAACACCTGGTCCATAACTCAAACACACTTGCATGTAATAATATGAAACTCGGTACACATGTCGATAGCAGAATTTCATCTATACCTCGCGTTCTTACTTTTTACCCCAGCCCAACAGGAAGTCGGCTATTGAGGTTTTTTTGTAAAACACACGCAATGAACTTTTAAATACTCCTCCTAGAGCTCTGATCCAAATTCGACGAAACTCGGTCAGCGTGAAGTCAAGACATTGAGGATGAAAGTTTGCGTGGGGATTTTTGATATCTCGAACGGTTTGGCCGTGGCGGGGAAACGAAACTATGGCGAGAACGTGAAACAGGAAGTGTGTCATAACTTCAGCATACATTAACTGATCTGGATGAAACTTCAGCAGTGCGTTCGCTGTAAGAGGACGATCACATGGATGTGACTATTGTGAGTCAAAGTTATAGCGCCACCAACTGGCAGCAGGAAGTGTGTCACTTTCAAAATGCTTTGAAATCACCCTCTTATTTTTACCCGATTTGCTTCAAACTTCATCTGTATAATGTAAATACACGGCAGATGAAGACCTATGAATGGATTCTTGATATCTTTGAAACTGTTGCCGTGGCGACGCATCAAACTTTACCATTCTTTAGGATGCATTCTTTTAGGGATTCGAACATTTGTCCATAAATCAAACACACGTGCATGGATTAATATGAAACTCGGTACACTCATAGATCACATCAGGCCAAACAACTTTCGTGCTCTAAGTTTTACGACAGTTCAAACGGAAGTCGGGAATTATGTTTTTTTTTTTTAAATAAATGTCCTAGAAAAACATCAAATTACAACCCATGCTGTTACCAATCACCACCAAACTCGATATGCATGAAGTCAAGACATTGAGGATGCTAAATTCCGGACGGATTTGTGATATCTCGAACGGTTTGGCCGTGGCGGATTTTTTTGACTAAAAAAGGACACATAAAGTGTGTTATAACTTGGTTAGTTTTACTGACAGTTACAAAACTTGCCGTGTATATTGTTCTATTCAAGCCAAACAACTTTCTAATTAACAATAATAAGCTCAAACCCACAGAAAGTCAGATATTGTAGTTTGAATATGATCATGCTCTTTCTGAGCCTAGGCCTGTCTTTGCCTTTGAGTCTCTTGACACACAGTCTGTGTGTGTGTGTGTGTGTGTGTGTGTGTGTGTGTGGGGAGGGGGCTTAATCATTTCACTGTGTGTCTGGCCTGCTAAAGTAAATACATTTCTTAAGCCTGGTATTTTTTAAATAAGTTTTTATTTTAATTTTTTTATAAGTAAAGGCATATAACCTGTTTAATTGTAGTGCATTGACAATAGTTTTATATAATTAGTGTATTAATTAAATTAACTTGGTCCATAAATCAAAAAAGTAAGTAAATAAATCAAAAAGGAAGTGTGTTAAAACTTCTGCATACAGTAACTGATCTTGATGAAATCAGCAGTGTGTTCGTTGTAAGAGGCCGATCACATGGATGTGACTATTGTGAGTCAAATATATAGCGCCACCAACTGGCAGCAGAAAGTGTTTCACTTTCAAAATGCTTTGAAATCACACTCTTACTTTTACCCGATTTGCTTCAGAACTTCATCTGTATAATGTAAACACACGCCAGATGAAGAGCTGTGAAAGCATTATTCAATATCTAAGATAATGTAAAACTTGATAATAAAACTTGGTCCATGAATCGAAACACGCTTGCATGTAATAATATGAAACTCAGTACACATGTTGATCTCATCGTTTCATATATTCATATATTCTCCTCAAGCCGGACAACTTTCTAATTTACACTCATGAGCTAGGACCCACAGAAAGTCAGATATTTTGGTTTGAAAATGTTGAGTGTCTCTCTGAGCCTACACTTCTGTATGGCAAGCCCTTTTAACATTTAAAAGCTAAGTTTGACTATTCGTAATTAACATTGTAGATATCAACAACGTCTTTCTAGTCGTAATTACATTTTGGATAGTTTGTATTATCATTTAAGATATCTGTAACGTAATTGTGACTAGTCGAAACGACAGATAGAGTATGGCAAACCGTTTTAACATTTAATCATTTTAACCTACTAGTCTCTATTTTCATGCTACTAGTACTTATTTTTAGATACTAGTATCTATTCCATTAAGTACTAGTACTTATTCATTAGCTACTAGTGCTTATTCTTTAGATACTAGTGCCTTTTCTTTAGATACTAGTGTTTATTCTTTAGGTACTAGTACCTTTTAAAGATACTAGTACTTATTCATTAGACACTAGTCCTTATTTATTAGATACTAGTACTTATTCATTAGATGCTAGTCCTTATTCATTACATACCAATGCTTATTAATTAGTTACTAGTACTTATTCATTAGATACTAGTACCTATTAAATAGATACTAGTACTTATTCATTAGACACTAGTACTTATTTCAATGGTGACTAGTAACTATTCTTTTGTTACTACTAGTCACATTTTTCCATTGACTTCTATGGTGATCTGTCATTCAGATATCAACTATTCAGTTCTGACTAGTATGTTAGTATGTATTCCAATTGTGGAATACATACTAGTATGTATTCCAAAGCAGGGGTTCGTTTTTGCACGTCGTGCAGAATAACCCTAAAGGCACCAAGGTGGCGGTGCCACCGGCTTTATATATATATATGTGCGGTGCCACCGGCTTAGGCCCGCAATCGCTGCTCGCAGCTATATTTAATAATTATTATAGGCTTAAATTAAAATAAACAATTATACACAATGAATTATATATTCCTCTACCCCCTAATAAATCTAATGCAAAATAAATGACTATAACATAGTATTCAATATAAATATTCCACATTTATGCCCAAACCATGGTAAATTATTACATTCATGGTAAATGTTTGTACGGGTGGTGATTCAGGGCATTTATAGTATTCTAACTTTGTTCATGTTTCTGCTATTTTACCTCATCAGTAGTGTTGGGGATGTTAAGGCTGTTTCATCCGATTTAAAACTAGTTAAAACCATTGAGTGATTTGTGGTTTGTAACAGAGAGGAGTATCCGATTGAAACGCTTCTCAATGGATGTTGCAATGTTGTTTAATAATAGTGTCCGGGACCGGAAAGTAACGCAATTCCTTTAAGCTTGCGTTCTGTTATCCACTGGACCGTGCTGCCTCGTTCAAAGTAAACTAGTGAAACAACTGAAACCAGCGCTATTTTGTTCTCTATTTGTTCTTACTGACCAAGAAACCGCTTCAGATGATTCAGTGACAGAACGGTCCGAATGAATCCTAATCGTTTCCGACTGTTATGCACGCACGTTTGGCCAATTGGAAATGGAAAATGGATTCTCTAGGCCCTTCCAGAGCTGAGATATTGAGATATTTGTAATGGCATAAATGCTACGTAGATCTCAATATCTCAGCTCTGGAAGGTCTAGAGACTCCAATTTGGCACTCAGGTCTAAGTCTCATGGCCCTCTATCAGAATCCAGAGTTTTGAGAAGATTGGAGAAACTGAATTTCTTGGCCGAAAAACTAAACAAAACGGGTACCACTGTCGTTTTTGTCCATGAGACTAAAGGCCTGTTCACACCAAGCACGATAACTATAAAGATAACTATAAAGATATAATTCTAAAAATCGTTCTCCATATTAAAGAATAACAGAGTTCACACCACAGCTATAACGATAAAGATATGAGGAACGATATCGTTGGAATCACTTTCAGAACGATTTTTTTCCAGCTGTCCAACGATAAAACACTGACAACCAATCAGACTCATGCATTTAAAATGACAAAAAAAAAAAAAAAAAAACGACAGTGGTACCCCTTATGTTTTTTTTTTGTGTGTGTGAAAAAAAGTTTCTCCAATCTTCTTGAAACTCTGGATTCTGATAGAGGGCCATGAGACTTAGACCTGCGTGCCAAAATGGAGTCTTTAGGCCCTTCCAGAGCTGAGATATTGAGATATTTGTAATGGCATAAATGCTACGTAGATCTCAATATCTCAGCTCTGAAGGGTCTAGAGACTTGGATTTAGCACTCAGGTCTAAGTCTCATGGCCCTATCAGAATCCAGAGTTTTGAGAAGATTGAAGAAACTGAATTTCTTGGCCAAAAAACTAAACAAAACGGGTACCACTGTCGTTTTTGTCCATGAGACTAAAGGCCTGTTCACACCAAGCACGATAACTATAAAGATAACTATAAAGATATAATTCTAAAAATCGTTCTCCATATTAAAGAATAACAGAGTTCACACCACAGCTATAACGATAAAGATATGAGGAACGATATCGTTGGAATCACTTTCAGAACGATTTTTTTCCAGCTGTCCAACGATAAAACACTGACAACCAATCAGACTCATGCATTTAAAATGACAAAAAAAAACAAACAAAAAAACGACAGTGGTACCCCTTATGTTTTTTTTTTTGTGTGTGTGAAAAAAAGTTTCTCCAATCTTCTTGAAACTCTGGATTCTGATAGAGGGCCATGGGACTTAGACCTGAGTGCAAAAATGGAGGCTCTAGACCCTTCCAGAGCTGAGATATTGAGATCTCACGTAGCATTTATGCCATTGTAAATATCTCAATATCTCAGCTCTGTATGCCATTATAAATATCTAAATATCTCAGCTCTGGAAGGGTCTAGAGCCTCAATTTTTGCACTCAGATCTAAGTCCCATGGCCCTCTATCAGAATCCAGAGTTTCAAGAAAATCAAAATTTTGACCCAAAAAAAAAACGTAAGGGGTACCACTGTCGTTTTTTTTTTCGAGATCAAAATTTTGATTTTCTTGAAACTCTGGATTCTGATAGAGGGCCATGGGACTTAGATCTGAGTGCAAAAATGGAGGCTCTAGACCCTTCCAGATCTGAGATATTGAGAATTTCACGTAGCATTTATGCCATTGTAAATATCTCAATATCTCAGCTCTGTATGCCATTATAAATATCTAAATATCTCAGCTCTGGAAGGGTCTAGAGCCTCCATTTTGCACTCAGGTCTAAGTCCCATGGCCCTCTATCAGAATCCAGAGTTTCAAGAAAATCAAAATTTTGACCCGAAAAAAAAACGTAAGGGGTACCACTGTCGTCTTTTTTTTTTTTTGTGCGAATAAAAAGTTCCTTGAAACTCTGGATTCTGATAGAGGGCCATGGGACTTAGACCTGAGTGCAAAAATGGAGGCTTTAGACCCTTCCAGAGCTGAGATATTGAGATACTTATGAGATATTTGTGACATACTGAGATATTGAGCCATTATAAATATCTCAATATCTCAGCTCTGGAAGGGTCTAGAGCCTCCATTTTTGCACTCAGATCTAAGTCACATGGCCCTCTATCGGAATTCAGAGTTTCAAGAAAATCAAAATTTTGACCCGAAAAAAAAACGACAGTGGTACCCCTTACGTTTTTTTTTCGGGTCAAAATTTTGATTTTCTTGAAACTCTGGGATCTGATAGAGGGCCATGGGGACTTAGATCTGAGTGCAAAAATGGAGGCTCTAGACCCTTCCATAGCTGAGAATATTTAGATATTTATAATGGCATACAGAGCTGAGATATTGAGATATTTACAATGGCATAAATGCTACGTGAGATCCCAATATCTCAGCTCTGGAAGGGTCTAGAGCCTCCATTTTTGCACTCAGATCTAAGTCCCATGGCCCTCTATCAGAATCCAGAGTTTCAAGAAAATCAAAATTTTGACCCGAAAAAAAAACGACAGTGGTACCCCTTACGTTTTTTTTTCGGGTCAAAATTTAGATTTTCTTGAAACTCTGGATTCTGATAGAGGGCCATGTGGACTTAGATCTGAGTGCAAAAATGGAGGCTCTAGACCCTTCCAGAGCTGAGATATTTAGATATTCATAATGGCATACAAGAGCTGAGATATTGAGATATCTACAATGGCATAAATGCTACATGAGAATCTCAATATCTCAGCTCTGGAAGGGTCTAGAGCCTCCATTTTTGCACTCAGATCTAAGTCCCATGGCCCTCTATCAGAATCCAGAGTTTCAAGAAAATCTAAATTTTGACCCGAAAAAAAAACGTAAGGGGTACCACTGTCGTTTTTTTTTTTCAGGGTAGGAGTTTTGATTTTCTCTGAAACTCTGGATTCTGATAGAGGGCCATGGGACTTAAATCTGAGTGCAAAAATGAAGGCTCTTAGACCCTTCCAGAGCTGAGATATTGAGATTTCACGTAGCATTTATGCCGTTGAAATATCTCAATATCTCAGCTCTGTATGCCATATAAATATCTCAATATCTCAGCTCTGGAAGGTCTAGAGCCTCCATTTTTGCACTCAGATCTAAGTCCCATGGCCCTCTATCAGAATCCAGAGTTTCAAGAAAATCAAAAATTTTGACCCAAAAAAAAACGACAGTGGTACCCCTTACGTTTTTTTTTCGGGTCAAAATTTAGATTTTCTTGAAACTCTGGATTCTGATAGAGGGCCATGGGACTTAGACCTGAGTGCAAAAATGGAGGCTTTAGACCCTTCCAGAGCTGAGATATTGAGATATTTATGAGATATTTGTGACATACTGAGATATTGAGCCATTATAAATATCTCAATATCTCAGCTCTGTATGCCATTATAAATATCTAAATATCTCAGGCTCTGGAAGGGTCTAGAGCCTCCATTTTTGCACTCAGGTCTAAGTCCCATGGCCCTCTATCAGAATCCAGAGTTTCAAGAAAATCAAAATTTTGAACCCTAAAAAAAAAACGTAAGGGGTACCACTGTCGTTTTTTTTTTTCGTGTCAAGTTTAAATTTCCTTGAAACTCTGGATTCTGATAGAGGGCCATGGGACTTAGACCTGAGTGCAAAAATGGAGGCTCTAGACCCTTCAGAGCTGAGATATTGAGATATTTATGTAGCATATATGTGTTGAGATATCTGAGATATCTTACGATGCCATAATATAATATATCTCAAATATCTCAGCTCTGGAAGGGTCTAGAGCCTCCATTTTTGCACTCAGATCTAAGTCCCATGGCCCTCTATCAGAATCCAGAGTTTCAAGAAAATCAAAATTTTGACCCAAAAAAAAAACGACAGTGGTACCCCTTACGTTTTTTTTTCGGGGTAGAAATTTTGATTTTCTTGAAACTCTGGATTCTGATAGAGGGCCATGGGACTTAGATCTGAGTGCAAAAATGGAGGCTCTAGACCCTTCCAGAGCTGAGATATTTAGATATTTATAATGGCATACAAGCTGAGATATTGAGATATTTACAATGGCATAAATGCTACGTGAAATCTCAATATCTCAGCTCTGGAAGGTCTGAGCCTCCATTTTTGCACTCAGATCTAAGTCCCATGGCCCTCTATCAGAATCCAGAGTTTCAAGAAAATCAAAATTTTGACCCGAAAAAAAACGACAGTGGTACCCCTCGTTTTTTTTTCGGGTCAAAATTTTTGATTTTCTTGAAACTCTGGATTCTGATAGAGGGCCATGGGACTTAGATCTGAGTGCAAAAATGGAGGCTCTAGACCCTTCCAGAGCTGAGATATTTAGATATTTATAATGGCATACAGAGCTGAGATATTGAGATATTTACAATGGCATAAATGCTACGTGAAATCTCAATATCTCAGCTCTGGAAGGTCTAGAGCCTCCATTTTTGCACTCAGATCTAAGTCCCATGGCCCTCTATCAGAATCCAGAGTTTCAAGAAAATCAAAATTTTGACCCGAAAAAAAAAACGTAAGGGGTACCACTGTCGTTTTTTTTTTCGGGTCAAAATTTTGATTTTCTTGAAACTCTGGATTCTGATAGAGGGCCATGGGACTTAGATCTGAGTGCAAAAATGGAGGCTCTAGACCCTTCCAGAGCTGAGATATTGAGATTTCACGTAGCATTTATGCCATTGTAAATATCTCAATATCTGAGCTCTGTATGCCATTATAAATATCTCAATATCTCAGCTCTGGAAGGGTCTGAGCCTCCATTTTTGCACTCAGATCTAAGTCCCATGGCCCTCTATCAGAATCCAGAGTTTCAAGAAAATCGAAATTTTGACCCGAAAAAAAAAACGACAGTGGTACCCCTTACGTTTTTTTTTCGGGTCAAAATTTTGATTTTCTTGAAACTCTGGATTCTGATAGAGGGCCATGGGACTTAGATCTGAGTGCAAAAATGGAGGCTCTAGACCCTTCCAGAGCTGAGATATTTAGATATTCATAATGGCATACAGAGCTGAGATATTGAGATATTTTACAATGGCATAAATGCTACGTGAGATCTCAATATCTCAGCTCTGGAAGGGTCTAGAGCCTCCATTTTTGCACTCAGATCTAAGTCCCATGGCCCTCTATCAGAATCCAGAGTTTCAAGAAAATCAAAATTTTGACCCAAAAAAAAAAACGACAGTGGTACCCCTTACGTTTTTTTTCGGGTCAAAATTTTGATTTTCTTGAAACTCTAGATTCTGATAGAGGGCCATGTGACTTAGATCTGAGTGCAAAAATGGAGGCTCTAGACCCTTCCAGAGCTGAGATATTGAGATCTCACGTAGCATTTATGCCATTGTAAATATCTCAATATCTCAGCTCTGTATGCCATTATAAATATCTCAATATCTCAGCTCTGGAAGGGTCTAGAGCCTCCATTTTTGCACTCAGATCTAAGTCCCATGGCCCTCTATCAGAATCCAGAGTTTCAAGAAAATCAAAATTTTGACCCAAAAAAAAACGTAAGGGGTACCACTGTCGTTTTTTTTTCGGGGTCAAAATTTTGATTTTCTTGAAACTCTGGATTCTGATAGAGGGCCATGGGACTTAGATCTGAGTGCAAAAATGGAGGCTCTAGACCCTTCAGAGCTGAGATATTGAGATCTCAAGTAGCATTTATGCCATTGTAAATATCTCAATATCTCAGCTCTGTATGCCATTATAAATATCTCAATATCTCAGCTCTGGAAGGGTCTAGAGCCTCCATTTTTGCACTCAGATCTAAGTCCCATGGCCCTCTATCAGGAATCCAGAGTTTCAAGAAAATCAAAATTTTGACCCGAAAAAAAAAACGTAAGGGGTACCACTGTCGTTTTTTTTTCGAGGTCGAAATTTTGATTTTCTTGAAACTCTGGATTCTGATAGAGGGCCATGGGACTTAGATCTGAGTGCAAAAATGGAGGCTCTAGACCCTTCCAGAGCTGAGATATTGAGATTTCACGTAGCATTTATGCCATTGTAAATATCTCAATATCTCAGCTCTGTATGCCATTATAAATATCTAAATATCTCAGCTCTGGAAGGGTCTAGAGCCTCCATTTTGCACTCAGATCTAAGTCCCATGGCCCTCTATCAGAATCCAGAGTTTCAAGAAAATCAAAATTTTTGACCCGAAAAAAAAACGACAGTGGTACCCCTTACGTTTTTTTTTTCGGGTCAAAATTTTGATTTTCTTGAAACTCTGGATTCTGATAGAGGGCCATGTGGACTTAGATCTGAGTGCAAAAATGGAGGCTCTAGACCCTTCCAGAGCTGAGATATTTAGATATTTATAATGGCATACAGAGCTGAGATATTGAGATATTTACAATGGCATAAATGCTACGTGAGATCTCAATATCTCAGCTCTGGAAGGGTCTAGAGCCTCCATTTTTGCACTCAGATCTAAGTCCCATGGCCCTCTATCAGAATCCAGAGTTTCAAGAAAATCAAAATTTTGACCCGAAAAAAAAACGTACAGGGGTACCACTGTCGTTTTTTTTTTCGAGGTCAAAATTTTGATTTTCTTGAAACTCTGGATTCTGATAGAGGGCCATGTGACTTAATCTAGAGTGCAAAAATGGAGGCTCTAGACCCTTCCAGAGCTGAGATATTGAGATTTCACGTAGCATTTATGCCATTGTAAATATCTCAATATCTCAGCTCTGTATGCCATTATAAATATCTAAATATCTCAGCTCTGGAAGGGTCTAGAGCCTCCATTTTTGCACTCAGATCTAAGTCCCATGGCCCTCTATCAGAATCCAGAGTTTCAAGAAAATCAAAATTTTGACCCAAAAAAAAAAACGTAAGGGGTACCACTGTCGTTTTTTTTTCGGGTCAAAATTTTGATTTTCTTGAAACTCTGGATTCTGATAGAGGGCCATGTGACTTAGATCTGAGTGCAAAAATGGAGGCTCTAGACCCTTCCAGAGCTGAGATATTGAGATTTCACGTAGCATTTATGCCATTGTAAATATCTCAATATCTCAGCTCTGTATGCCATTATAAATATCTCAATATCTCAGCTCTGGAAGGGTCTAGAGCCTCCATTTTTGCACTCAGATCTAAGTCCCATGGCCCTCTATCAGAATCCAGAGTTTCAAGAAAATCAAAATTTTGACCCGAAAAAAAAACGTAAGGGGTACCACTGTCGTTTTTTTTTCGAGGTCAGAATTTTGATTTTCTTGAAACTCTAGATTCTGATAGAGGGCCATGTGACTTAGATCTGAGTGCAAAAATGGAGGCTCTAGACCCTTCCAGAGCTGAGATATTAGATTTCACGTAGCATTTATGCCATTGTAAATATCTCAATATCTCAGCTCTGTATGCCATTATAAATATCTAAATATCTCAGCTCTGGAAGGGTCTAGAGCCTCCATTTTTGCACTCAGATCTAAGTCCCATGGCCCTCTATCAGAATCCAGAGTTTCAAGAAAATCAAAATTTTGACCCGAAAAAAAGAACGTAAGGGGTACCACTGTCGTTTTTTTTTCGAGGTCAAATTTTGATTTTCTTGAAACTCTGGATTCTGATAGAGGGCCATGTGACTTAGATCTGAGTGCAAAATGGAGGCTCTAAACCCTTCCAGAGCTGAGATATTGAGATTCTCACGTAGCATTTATGCCATTGTAAATATCTACAATATCTCAGCTCTGGAAGGGTCTAGAGCCTCCATTTTTGCACTCAGATCTAAGTCCCATGGCCCTCTATTAGGAATCCAGAGTTTCAAGAAATCAAAATTTTGACCCGAAAAAAAAAACGTAAGGGGTACCACTGTCGTTTTTTTTTTTCGTGTCAAAATTTTGATTTTCTTGAAACTCTGGATTCTGATAGAGGGCCATGGACTTAGATCTGAGTGCAAAATGGAGGCTCTAGACCCTTCCAGAGCTGAGATATTGAGATATTTAGTGAGATATTATGCCATTGTACATATCTGAATATCTCAGCTCTGTATGCCATTATAAATATCTCAATATCTCAGCTCTGGAAGGGTCTAGAGCCTCCATTTTTGCACTCAGATCTAAGTCCCATGGCCCTCTATCGGAATCCAGAGTTTCAAGAAAATCAAAATTTTGACCCGAAAAAAAAAACGACAGTGGTACCCCTTGCGTTTTTTTTTCGAGGTCAAAATTTTGATTTTCTTGAAACTCTGGATTCTGATAGAGGGCCATGGGACTTAGATCTGAGTGCAAAAATGGAGGCTCTAGACCCTTCCAGAGCTGAGATATTTAGATATTTATAATGGCATACAGAGCTGAGATATTGAGATATTTACAATGGCATAAATGCTACGTGAGATCTCAATATTCTCAGCTCTGGAAGGGTCTAGAGCCTCCATTTTTGCACTCAGATCTAAGTCCCATGGCCCTCTATCAGAATCCAGAGTTTCAAGAAAATCAAAATTTTGACCCGGAAAAAAAACGACAGTGGTACCCCTTACGTTTTTTTTTCGAGGTCAGAAATTTTGATTTTCTTGAAACTCTGGATTCTGATAGAGGGCCATGGGACTTAGATCTGAGTGCAAAAATGGAGGCTCTAGACCCTTCCAGAGCTGAGATATTTAGATATTTATAATGGCATACAGAGCTGAGATATTGAGATATTTACAATGGCATAAATGCTACGATGAAATCTCAATATCTCAGCTCTGGAAGGGTCTAGAGCCTCCATTTTTGCACTCAGATCTAAGTCCCATGGCCCTCTATCAGAATCCAGAGTTTCAAGAAAATCAAAATTTTGACCCGAAAAAAAAACGTAAGGGGTACCACTGTCGTTTTTTTTTTCAGGGTCGAAATTTTTGATTTTCTTGAAACTCTGGATTCTGATAGAGGGCCATGTGACTTAGATCTGAGTGCAAAAATGGAGGCTCTAGACCCTTCCAGAGCTGAGATATTGAGATTTCACGTAGCATTTATGCCATTGTAAATATCTCAATATCTCAGCTCTGTATGCCATTATAAATATCTAAATATCTCAGCTCTGGAAGGGTCTAGAGCCTCCATTTTTGCACTCAGATCTAAGTCCCATGGCCCTCTATCAGGAATCCAGAGTTTCAAGAAAATCAAAATTTTGACCCGAAAAAAAAACGTAAGGGGTACCACTGTGGTTTTTTTTTCGGGATCAAAATTTTGATTTTCTTGAAACTCTGGATTCTGATAGAGGGCCATGGGACTTAGATCTGAGTGCAAAAATGAAGGCTCTAGACCCTTCCAGAGCTGAGATATTGAGATCTCACGTAGCATTTATGCCATTGTAAATATCTCAATATCTCAGCTCTGTATGCCATTATAAATATCTAAATATCTCAGCTCTGGAAGGGTCTAGAGCCTCCATTTTTGCACTCAGATCTAAGTCCCATGGCCCTCTATCAGAATCCAAGTTTTCAAGAAAATCAAAATTTTGACCCGAAAAAAAAAACGTACAGTGGTACCACTGTCGTTTTTTTTCAGGGTAGAAATTTTGATTTTCTTGAAACTCTGGATTCTGATGAGGGCCATGGGACTTAGATCTGAGTGCAAAAATGGAGGCTCTAGACCCTTCCAGAGCTGAGATATTTAGATATTTATAATGGCATACAGAGCTGAGATATTGAGATATTTACAATGGCATAAATGCTACGTGAAATCTCAATATCTCAGCTCTGGAAGGGTCTAGAGCCTCCATTTTTGCACTCAGATCTAAGTCCCATGGCCCTCTATCAGAATCCAGAGTTTCAAGAAAATCAAAATTTTGACCCGAAAAAAAAACGTACAGGGGTACCACTGTACGTTTTTTTTTCGAGGTCAAAATTTTGATTTTCTTGAAACTCTGGATTCTGATAGAGGGCCATGTGACTTAGATCTGAGTGCAAAAATGGAGGCTCTAGACCCTTCCAGAGCTGAGATATTGAGATCTCACGTAGCATTTATGCCATTGTAAATATCTCAATATCTCAGCTCTGTATGCCATTATAAATATCTAAATATCTCAGCTCTGGAAGGGTCTAGAGCCTCCATTTTTGCACTCAGATCTAAGTCCCATGGCCCTCTATCAGAATCCAGAGTTTCAAGAAAATCTAAATTTTGACCCGAAAAAAAAAACGTAAGGGGTACCACTGTCGTTTTTTTTTCGGGTGAAAGTTTTGATTTTCTTGAAACTCTGGATTCTGATAGAGGGCCATGTGACTTAGATCTGAGTGCAAAAATGGAGGCTCTAGACCCTTCCAGAGCTGAGATATTGAGATCTCACGTAGCATTTATGCCATTGTAAATATCTCAATATCTCAGCTCTGTATGCCATTATAAATATCTCAATATCTCAGCTCTGGAAGGGTCTAGAGCCTCCATTTTTGCACTCAGATCTAAGTCCCATGGCCCTCTATCAGAATCCAGAGTTTCAAGAAAATCAAAATTTTGACCCGAAAAAAAAACGTAAGGGGTACCACTGTCGTTTTTTTTTCGGGTCAAAGTTTTGATTTTCTTGAAACTCTGGATTCTGATAGAGGGCCATGTGACTTAGATCTGAGTGCAAAAATGGAGGCTCTAGACCCTTCCAGAGCTGAGATATTGAGAATCTCACGTAGCATTTATGCCATTGTAAATATCTCAATATCTCAGCTCTGTATGCCATTATAAATATCTAAATATCTCAGCTCTGGAAGGGTCTAGAGCCTCCATTTTTGCACTCAGATCTAAGTCCCATGGCCCTCTATCAGAATCCAGAGTTTCAAGAAAATCAAAATTTTGACCCAAAAAAAACGTAAGGGGTACCACTGTCGTTTTTTTTTTCGAGGTCAAAATTTTGATTTTCTTGAAACTCTGGATTCTGATAGAGGGCCATGGGACTTTAGATCTGAGTGCAAAAATGGAGGCTCTAGACCCTTCCAGAGCTGAGATATTGAGATCTCACGTAGCATTTATGCCATTGTAAATATCTCAATATCTCAGCTCTGTATGCCATTATAAATATCTAAATATCTCAGCTCTGGAAGGGTCTAGAGCCTCCATTTTTGCACTCAGATCTAAGTCCCATGGCCCTCTATCAGAATCCAGAGTTTCAAGAAAATCAAAATTTTGACCCGAAAAAAAAACGTACAGTGGTACCCCTGTACGTTTTTTTTTTCGGGTCAAAATTTTGATTTTCTTGAAACTCTGGATTCTGATAGAGGGCCATGTGACTTAGATCTGAGTGCAAAAATGGAGGCTCTAGACCCTTCCAGAGCTGAGATATTGAGATTTCACGTAGCATTTATGCCATTGTAAATATCTCAATATCTCAGCTCTGTATGCCATTATAAATATCTAAATATCTCAGCTCTGGAAGGGTCTAGAGCCTCCATTTTTGCACTCAGATCTAAGTCCCATGGCCCTCTATCAGAATCCAGAGTTTCAAGAAAATCAAAATTTTGACCCAAAAAAAAAACGTAAGGGGTACCACTGTCGTTTTTTTTTCGGGTCAGAATTTTGATTTTCTTGAAACTCTGGATTCTGATAGAGGGCCATGGGACTTAGATCTGAGTGCAAAAATGGAGGCTCTAGACCCTTCCAGAGCTGAGATATTGAGATTTCACGTAGCATTTATGCCATTGTAAATATCTCAATATCTCAGCTCTGTATGCCATTATAAATATCTAAATATCTCAGCTCTGGAAGGGTCTAGAGCCTCCATTTTTGCACTCAGATCTAAGTCCCATGGCCCTCTATCAGAATCCAGAGTTTCAAGAAAATCAAAATTTTGACCCGAAAAAAAAACGACAGGGGTACCACTTTCGTTTTTTTTTCGAGGTCGAAATTTTGATTTTCTTGAAACTCTGGATTCTGATAGAGGGCCATGGGACTTAGATCTGAGTGCAAAAATGGAGGCTCTAGACCCTTCCAGAGCTGAGTATTTAGATATTTATAATGGCATACAGAGCTGAGAATATTGAGATATTTACAATGGCATAAATGCTACGTGAAATCTCAATATCTCAGCTCTGGAAGGGTCTAGAGCCTCCATTTTTGCACTCAGATCTAAGTCACATGGCCCTCTATCAGGAATCCAGAGTTTCAAGAAAATCAAAATTTTGACCCGAAAAAAAAAACGACAGTGGTACCCCTTACGTTTTTTTTTCGGGTAGAAATTTTGATTTTCTTGAAACTCTGGATTCTGATAGAGGGCCATGTGACTTAGATCTGAGTGCAAAAATGGAGGCTCTAGACCCTTCCAGAGCTGAGATATTGAGATATTTATAATGGCATACAGAGCTAGAGATATTGAGATATTTACAATGGCATAAATGCTACGTGAGATCTCAATATCTCAGCTCTGGAAGGGTCTAGAGCCTCCATTTTTGCACTCAGATCTAAGTCCCATGGCCCTCTATCAGAATCCAGAGTTTCAAGAAAATCAAAATTTTGACCCGAAAAAAAAAGCGTAAGGGGTACCACTGTCGTTTTTTTTTCGGGTCAAAATTTTGATTTTCTTGAAACTCTGGATTCTGATAGAGGGCCATGGACTTAGATCTGAGTGCAAAAATGGAGGCTCTAGACCCTTCCAGAGCTGAGATATTGAGATCTCACGTAGCATTTATGCCATTGTAAATATCTCAATATCTCAGCTCTGTATGCCATTATAAATATCTAAATATCTCAGCTCTGGAAGGGTCTAGAGCCTCCATTTTTGCACTCAGATCTAAGTCCCATGGCCCTCTATCAGAATCCAGAGTTTCAAGAAAATTAAAATTTTGACCCGAAAAAAAAACGTAAGGGGTACCACTGTCGTTTTTTTTTTCGAGATCAAAATTTTGATTTTCTTGAAACTCTAGATTCTGATAGAGGGCCATGTGACTTAGATCTGAGTGCAAAAATGGAGGCTCTAGACCCTTCCAGAGCTGAGATATTGAGATCTCACGTAGCATTTATGCCATTGTAAATATCTCAATATCTCAGCTCTGTATGCCATTATAAATATCTAAATATCTCAGCTCTGGAAGGGTCTAGAGCCTCCATTTTTGCACTCAGATCTAAGTCCCATGGCCCTCTATCAGAATCCAGAGTTTCAAGAAAATCAAAATTTTGACCCGGAAAAAAAAAAACGTAAGGGGTACCACTGTCGTTTTTTTTTCGGGTGGAATTTTGATTTTCTTGAAACTCTGGATTCTGATAGAGGGCCATGGGACTTAGATCTGAGTGCAAAAATGGAGGCTCTAGACCCTTCCAGAGCTGAGATATTGAGATCTCACGTAGCATTTATGCCATTGTAAATATCTCAATATCTCAGCTCTGTATGCCATTATAAATATCTAAATATCTCAGCTCTGGAAGGGTCTAGAGCCTCCATTTTTGCACTCAGATCTAAGTCCCATGGCCCTCTATCAGGAATCCAGAGTTTCAAGAAAATCAAAATTTTGACCCGAAAAAAAGAACGACAGTGGTACCCCTTACGTTTTTTTTTCGGGTCAGAATTTTAGATTTTCTTGAAACTCTGGATTCTGATAGAGGGCCATGTGACTTAGATCTGAGTGCAAAAATGGAGGCTCTAGACCCTTCCAGAGCTGAGATATTGAGATCTCACGTAGCATTTATGCCATTGTAAATATCTCAATATCTCAGCTCTATATGCCATTATAAATATCTAAATATCTCAGCTCTGGAAGGGTCTAGAGCCTCCATTTTTGCACTCAGATCTAAGTCCCATGGCCCTCTATCAGAATCCAGAGTTTCAAGAAAATCAAAATTTTGACCCGAAAAAAAAAACGTAAGGGGTACCACTGTCGTTTTTTTTTCGGGTCAGAATTTTGATTTTCTTGAAACTCTGGATTCTGATAGAGGGCCATGTGACTTAGATCTGAGTGCAAAATGAAGGCTCTAGACCCTTCCAGAGCTGAGATACTGAGATTTCACGTAGCATTTATGCCATTGTAAATATCTCAATATCTCAGCTCTGTATGCCATTATTAATATCTTAAATATCTCAGCTCTGGAAGGGTCTAGAGCCTCCATTTTGCACTCAGATCTAAGTCCCATGGCCCTCTATCAGAATCCAGAGTTTCAAGAAATCTGAAACTTCATTACCAAGGAAAAAGCGCAAAAAACCATAATTTCAGTTTGAGGGTCAGAATTTGAGTTTCTTTGAACCCACTCTGACGAGGAGTTGATGGAGGCAGTGACTGGTGAATGAAGGTGTTTAAACCCTTTGAGCTGGAGGATGTTCAATTCTTTGTGGCATCTGAAGCTGGGCATTGAGGATATTGAATAGCATGATGCTATTAGATATGAAGTGTTTCCTGATTCTTCACTATGAAGGTATTAGCCTCATTTGCTGATACTAAGGCTACATGATTGTGAATTAGAGTTTAAGAAAATGAAAATTTTAACACAGAAAAGGAACACCTTTCCATTTTTTCTTAAATAAAAGTTCTTGATTTTGCTTGAAGCTTGAGAACAATTGATGAGGGCCATGGTTTGATTCTGATCAAGATGAAGGCTCCTGATTACAAAAAGCTGAAGATATTGAGGATATTATGATGCATCAAGAAAGCCTGATATTGAGATATTAAATGACAGCCATAAATGCCTCTCTTATGATCTTAAATATGTGCCTCATTGTGAAAGATCTAAAGCCCTACATTGCACTAAATAAGAGTTGCCCATGGCATGTGAATTGCAAAGTTTAAAGAGATGAAATTTTTGACAGAAAAGGTAAGGAACTTACCACTGGTTTTAGATAGAAGTGATTATTTGAAGTTGTGAATTGATGGGCCATGAACTGCAATATAAGATGTGAGAAAATGGCTGAGACCTTTCAGAGCTGAATATTGAATTTAGCATGGTTTGGCTGTTGATGTTGATGTGTGTGTGTGTCTTCACTATATGGCTGCTGTTCATGTGTGTATAGTGAAAGGTGTAAGTCCATTGCTGGGACAATGTAAGTGCATGTTTCCTGAAATGAGCTTAAAATGAAGTTTAACAGAAAAAAAAAACCACAGTGGTACCCCTTACGTTTTTTTTTCGAGATCAAAATTTTGATTTTCTTGAAACTCTGGATTCTGATAGAGGGCCATGGACTTAGATCTGAGTGCAAAAATGGAGGCTCTAGACCCTTCCAGAGCTGAGTATTTTAGATATTTATAATGGCATACAGAGCTGAGATATTGAGAATATTTACAATGGCATAAATGCTACGTGAAATCTCAATATCTCAGCTCTGGAAGGGTCTAGAGCCTCCATTTTTGCACTCAGATCTAAGTCACATGGCCCTCTAGGAATCCAGAGTTTCAAGAAAATCAAAATTTTGACCCGAAAAAAAAACGACAGTGGTACCCCTGTACGTTTTTTTTCGGGTCAAATTTTGATTTTCTTGAGAGAAATTATAACAATATATGATGGAGGAGGAAGGGGCCACTGGACAGATATTCAGTGTGCAAAATGAAAGCTGACCACTTCATGACTGCGAGAATATTGTTTGCGGACAATGTATTTGATGCGCTCAGAAGCTGAGATTGGATCTTTCAATGGGATGAATCCTAAGTGATATCACAATCATTAGTTGAAAAAGGTATTGAACTTCATTTTGGCATTGGATTTTGTTCATCGTTACTATTGATTTAGTTTCAAGATAGAAAAACTAACAGAAAAATTTCTAAACTACCACTGACAATACATTTTAGGAAATATGAAAAACACACACATGAGAAATTAGATGGTGGTTGAGATGTGTGAATGGAAAAATGATACAGCTAAGTGGTGAGATATTGGTGTCATTGCTTGTGGTGTGGGTGTAGAGTGTGGTGTGGTGCTGTGGTGTTGTGTGTTGTGTGTGTGTGTGTTTGTGTTACTGTTGTTGCTTGTATTGTTGTGTGCCTGTTGTTGTCTGTGTGTTGTTGTGTTGGTTGTGGTGGTGTGTGTGTGTGCTGTTGGTTTGTGTTGTCCTTGTGCTCTGTCGTGTGTGATGA